>JAGDQP010004215.1:0-17140 GCA_022664845.1 Lepisma saccharinum
TTTTTAGGGCTAAAGAACTTGGCTCCACTTTTTGCACCTCTGGTGTTTTTGTTCGGATTAGTATGTGCCACTCAGCTGGAAATTGCTGTTCGGTCTTGTATTCTTATAATTACGATACTGTTTAATAATTACCCTACATTTCCAGGTTCGATACATGGTGGAAGTCTCAGCCCCGTATGCAAACACTAGCGGATTTAGGATCCACGATATTAGTGCCCGTCCTTAAAAGCTGCGTGCTCATTTCGAAGTAAAGTTCAAATTAAACAACCAATTCCCACTGCATCCTGGCAACACTGGTAGTAACCTTGACTGTTCACTCATCACCTCGGCAAGAACTTGAACGTGCTGCGGTCTGTTGCATAAAAACGTACAAGCTAATATTAGCAAAGAAACTTGTGACTTGTAAAATTCTGTTGTGTATTGTTTTCACAAGTCACAAGTTACTAGTTAAAATAAATCAGTAATATTTTTGAAATGATTAGCGAATTGTACAAGCGACTGTTGCATAACAGAAACTAATAATGCAAGAGATCTTAAAAATATTAGCACGTACCAATATTTTTTAACAAGTCTAAGGCAGCCCATAAATGCAAAGCATTAGTTTGTTTGTATTTCCCTGTGTTCAAAAATTATTAATGAATGGTACAGTTCGTTGATTGGACTTTACAATGATTTCAAATGCACATTTCCTACAAATGCGTATCGAATACAATACTCGTTTGTAACGTGTTCATACACTTAACAAAAACTATATCAGCAAATACTGGATTTTGACATGACACAATTTTAGAAAATACTACCAGTTATACAAATATAAATAAATGGAGATATGCAATAGTTACCCGAACATAGGCATGAAAATTTAACCTAGCGTAACGTCATGTCATTCATAACACAATGTCAAGCCATTGCTATTCCTCCGTCTGTCGCCATATTTGTCTGTGGTGATCAACTGTACCGTCTGTACGTAATAATGACACATAACTTTTCGGTTTTGGATTGCTGGCTGTTGCTATATGTGGATAGAAGTGTATGTGATAATTTTGTAGAAGGAAATGATGGTTCCGAGTGTACATGTGGCTCAATAGTTTGGGGTAGGTAAAGGAAAATTTATCTCTTAACGTTTGTCCTATCTTATTTCACACTTTTATGACTCAAAACTTTGTTATATTTTGCGTTTGAACAGTTCCACAATCCACACACTTTGGAAACATTATATTTATCTTGCAAATTTTACATCTTCTGGAGTAGCTGAAGTAAAATTAACCCTTTTTGTCTTCATGAATGTCTTTTATGACTACGAACACGAGTTATCTTTTTCCGATATGGAGCTGAAAGGTTTTAACATTAAATTCACTTATCTTTGACTTGCTTTGATACAAACGATAATTCATTGCAAATGATATTCATTATTCTCTGTCTTTATCTGTTTCTCCTGAATAAAAATATTTTTAGATGAGCGAATAATGGTGTATTCTTAAGATTGTAACTTTGTTTTGTGTTTCTTTCAAAATCAATTTCAGAAGAAACTTTTCATACAAACACTATAGTCTATTTGACGATTGATTATGTTTCCTTAGCTAATACATTACCTGAACTGACTATTAGATTTCATTGAAGTTATTTAGTCAAACACCCTAAGATCCTTATTTTTAACACCGCTTTAGTTCAAGGATAAAAACAAAAGTCCTAATCTTGTCAATGTATTTTCGCGCCAAAAAGCAGACAAAGAAAGTAGTTCATTTTGATAAAGTGACAATAATTTAGAGTTGATTTACTTTCTTACAGTGGCCTCCCTTTTTTATTTCCCTTAACGGGGGTGAAGACAACTTTTTACCTCCTTTCTTTTTCTTTTTTTACAAGAGGGACAAGGGAAAAATGGAGAAAAATAAAAGTTGAGGGGAAAAAATTAAACATGCCCCATTACACTGCACTTGTAGTAAAAAAAAAGGAAGAAAAAGAAGAAGCTGGCAAGGTTGTATGAATTTTCAGTGAACTTTCCAATTGAAACCTTCTTGCTCTTTCCTTCATTTTCCTCTTCTTTCTTTTTTCCTTCTGTGTTTCTTAAGGACAGTCAATGAAAAGAGAAGGAAGAAAAACGGACACCGAATGAAATTTAAAAATGGCGGGGGAATGGGGCAAAGGGAAAAGCGGAGCGGAAAAAGCAGGTCATTACTAGTTAAGTTTTCTGGGCGTAAAATGAACTTTTAGAGGAAAGGTCTTCGTCATTTCTTCTTCTTTTGTTTCCAATTTTCTATTTCTTCTATTACGACGACTTTTCTCCTCATCTCTCTCTCCTTTTCTGGTGTTTTTCAACTCGAGTGGAGACTTCTTCAAGCGGATTAAATTTGTCTGATCGGGTTTTCGCTATCATTGGTGATTGATGAGAAAATAATAGCTTTATTTAATCAAGGGGCAATTGAAGAAGACTAGTCGAGTGTTGTGCACGAGCATAATCAATAACAAATTCTTCCACTACCCCCCTTTTTCTTGACCCTCTACCCCTTACTAACAACGCCTAAAACATAAATATAAAAATTAGATTATAAACAAAACAATATTGTGGGTAAATATTATCAAATTTTGTTTATTTAACCGCTTTTTGTTGGTAAATTCAGTAACTTACAAACGCGTACGTATGAAATGAAACGAAGTCTCTTGAACGGTAAAAAATCACATTAAATTCATAAAATTTCACTCCATTAGTTTTGATTGCCATTCGTGAGGTTTCACAGGCGTGAAATTTAAGTAATGTTTTCTGTTAGAAAGTTTTTGGAAAGTAAAATGTACATAATTGTAATTTTACAATTACATGAAAGCACACTTCAGATGACTTGGAAGTGTAATTGTGGTTATTTGCCGTGAAAAACAGGACTATTTTTATATTATTTAACGATGTATTCATGTTACTGTTAACAATACATTTGAGATCTCTTTAATGTACATTCGAATTATATCTGTTTGTTTAAATAAGTTTATTTGCAGCCATTACAAGAAAATGAAAATATTAAAAGTGCCCACAAGATAAGAGCTTCAAATATGTCAGGAAAGTGTTTTCATTTTTAATTTTATTTCAGGACATTAGGTACTAATTGCTTAATCAACAAGGTGTTTAAATTGCAACAAAACAATGTAGATTTATTTATGTTATGAATTTGAAAGAGAAAGTCTTGTCTGTTGAAATCGCTGCTATTCTTCTGTACTTCTGTAAATTCCGGAAGTAGCTTAACAGTCTGTTTAATTTTAAGAGGTCAATAGTATGTTATATTCTTAAACCAGTGGTACTACAAGTCTCTGTTATTACATTCTTATCTTTAGTTCACAATGGTTCGTCGTGTTCTCAAATCTTGCAACGTTAATTTAACTAATTTCCCGACGTCATACAATGATGAAAGTTTTCACAGAGATGTAAGTCGGATGACAATACAATATTCCATTGTTACTTTCATATATTTTTATATATTTTAAAAGCATATTTTAATGTATTTCTTTTTAAATATGGACTTCGTTATCATAAAATAAATACTAGCCTGCAACGATGTTGGGTTTAACTGGTTGCAGAACAATTTAGGATTTGAGTCACAAAACATTAACTTGAAAAAAAAAGTATCTGAACACTGAAATAAGTAAAAAAAAAAAACTTTTAAAAGACATACTTTTCTTAAACAATTCGCACTAAAAACAACAAATAATGTTCTTTATGCATGACTAAAAAGAAAAACGTGGAACGAGCCAATTCAAGAATTTATAAAGTGACTTTATATGAGAGCGCGCCGCATGCTTTTCTTTTTAATCATGCATAAACAACATTGTTTTTTACTTTTTAGTGCGATTTTTTTAAAATAAAAGTATGTCTTTATTTTTTTTTTTTTATTATTTTTTTAATGACAGTAGTTGTCACATATTAATTGTCGTCAATTTCCTGTATAATAGTAGCACATTCTAAGTGCTTTATTAGTTTCAGCAATTTTAATTGTATCAATTTCGTTTACTCTTCAGGGAAAAACAAAATTGCTTCTTGTGTTCAAACGTGAACAATGCCACATTTTGGGCATAAATCTTTCGTATTTGTTTTACTGGAAAATACTGTGATTGGTCGAAAGGTTTTGGCAAAAGAGCTCTGATTGGCTGAAAGGTTTTGGCGGGTGCAAGGATGACGCTTTGGAGATTGAGTCCTAACCCATATTTTAGAGGTTATGGAGAAAAGGATAGCAGGCGTTATTTATTTAATCTTGGAGAGGGAGCGATCTTATCAACAGGTATCATTTCAATAAATTAATTGATAATATTAATTTTTAGGGGAATTTGGAAACAACTTATTTATTTTTTTTAAAAAATCTTTATTTTCCTTTTTTTTTTTAAGTTTTAAGAGTTTTTGGTAAACGCTGGATCATTCTGTTCTTGGTACCAAAGAAGTCGTGTCGCTTATTTCCGCATTCAATTTTGCAGATTCATGAATATTATTTAAAAGTCCAAGCACGTTTATATCTTTAGATATGGAGTTGACAAACTGTGAATGTTCGTAGGCATATAGTACTTCACATACACAAAAGGAATACACAGGACATTTACATTCAAGATATTCCGCTCTAAACTTCACACAGAGCGGATTTCATATATAAATTTTAGCTTAATTTTCATATTAATTAATTTATGCAAGCAGCGAAGGATATGTGACGACAAGAAATAGCACATTAAAAGTGCCTTTCGTCTACGTAGGGATGAATCTCAGAATGATTATATTAACGTTCCAAATGCATAAATGAGTCTCTTGTCATCCAACGCCATCTACCCAGTCTTCTGTCTCTATCTCTCTCTTTGTGTGTGTGTCTCTCTCTCTCTGTTTCCTCTTGATGAAGATTATTCTGTTCGTGAAAACCCATTCTCAAGAAGTCTTCATGATACGTCAGCTGAAGAGACAGTTTCTTGTCATCCTCTGTCAACTTGTTTCGTCACTAAACTTTGTGATGGCTTGGATGGAACATCAACACTTGCAATCTTGGTTCCGTGTTAAGTACTAACTTCTCTTAATGTATTTAGCCTTTTACAAGCCAGTTAACATTAAGCGAAAAACAAAACAAGGTTGCCAACTATAGATGATATAATAATTTATTTTGTTAAATAAAATAAGCGCGATAACAAGGTTTGCTAACTTGTATTAATTTGGCGCCGACTTCAAGATTATAAGAAAGCTAAAGTACCCGCCCGTTGGTGCGGGGTGAATAAAATGTGTTGGCAACAGTCATCGGGACTGTCACCAATACGCACTTCCCCGTGGCGGTCTGCGCCCCTAATTTGAGAAGTTTTTGAGGCTTTCACCCCATTTATCGTGACCAGACTCTCCGGAGGACTGCGTCCCATGGTGCGGATCTGCTACAGCTTCTACTATTGCTACTAATACTGCTACTACTAATACTAATACTACAACAACTGCTAACACTACTGCCAAATACTACTACAATGTTTTAAAACATTAAATCTAAATATTTTTATTTACAACAATCCAATTTTAAATTTAAAAATTTAAAGCTATTTATTTATTTCTGATTGTTGTTTTAACTTAAAAATGGAAACGATGTATCTATTGCATTATTATAATGTTCCATGAGAACCAGAGGAACGTAACTCCAAAAATGCTGTCATCCTTCTCTTTTATGTATGTTCATACTTTTTCAACCTCATTTAATGTCAAATCCACCTCTTCTTGTCGTTAATGCCAACGAGGAGAAGAGGTGGAGTTACGCCGATTTGACATCACGTGAGGATGAAAAAGTATGAACATACATCAAAGAAAACAATAACAGCATTTATGAAGTTACGTTCCTCTGGTTCTCATGCAACGAGAAACAATGAAATTACTGTTTTATTAATTATTTCGCAACACAGTCACTTCCGGTTAAATAAATAATTAATTTGAGACGAGTTCGTCATCTGATCATGCGCAAAAAAAATCATTGCAGTCGGTCAAGGCGTCTTGGCATGATGCTCACGCAAACATACTTTCAGTCACTTTTATAGAGAGAGGTTTAGTAAAGAAGTTTTCTGAAGTATTGTGTTTATTATTGTTTTACTTTGTCAGTTTCGTAGTCGATTTACCTTTTTTTGAAAGATTTAAATTTTGTTTGCTTTTAGATCCGTTGATAGTTAAAGCAAACATTATAATCCCGCTCGATCCCCCTGCCCATGTCCAAAAAATAAATCATGTACCACAAGGTATAGGCAGGTGGTTTAGGTGTCGTTGGAAGGCCTTGGCTAGACTAGCTGAGATCCACGGAACCGTCGTGATTGGTTCAGTGGGTCATTGTTACCAAAACCATTTTAAAGAGATCAATTATTCAAATTGCTTCCATTCCGATATACTTATCTTCACCCAAACTGCTATAAACATTATTCGAACTCAAAGGAAAAATACTGTTGGTCTCTGGTTCCCAAATACCCCAGTTATCAGTATTACCATCCTATTTAAAAAAAATTTCAAATTCATTTCATAAAGTTGGAGGTGTCTGCACCAAACTTAGCATAACGTAAATATTATTTGACACAATATAAAAATACTATAAGTGCTAACGTCCATAAGCACAAAACGGTTTTTAGTGTTGCGAGCCTATTTTATTTTTAAAAATACATTAATGTGTTTTTAATATTATCAAGGAACCAGAATCTTCAGGATTTATTAGTAGAATCTTCGGGACTTATTAGTAGAATCTTGGGGATTTATTAGTAGAATCTTCGGGACTTAGTAGTAGAATCTTTTGGATTTCTTAATAGAATCTTCGAGATTTATTAGTAGAATCGTCGGGATTTGTTAGTAGAATATTTGGAATTTATTAGTAGAATCTTCGGGATTTATTAGTAGAATCTTGGGGATTTATTAGTAGTATCTTCGGGATTTATTAGTAGAATCTTTGGGATTTATTAGTAGAATATTTGGGATTTCTTAGTAGAATCTTCGGGATTTATTAATAGAATCTTCGGGATTTATTAGTAGAATATTCGGGATTTATTTGTAGAATATTTGAGATTTATTAGTATAATCTTCGGGATTTATTAATAGAATCTTCGGGATTTATTAGTAGAATCTTCGAGATTTCTTAGTAGAAACTTCGGGATTTATTAGTAGAATCTTTGGAATTTATTAGTAGTATCTTCGGGATTTATTAGTAGAATCTTTTGGGATTTATTAGTAGAATATTTGGGATTTCTTAGTAGAATCTTCGGGATTTATTAATAGAATCGCAGTGCTAAATTGTTTTCGGGGACTCAACAAATCGAATAGCAAATCAGGTAGAAAATAGCGATCCGTTTCTGAAATCATCTTTGCAAGTAAGCATTTTTAGATGCCATTTGGGTAGTTTATCTCTTAGGGAGCGTAAGCGAGTGTTTACGTAGAATGTGAGCTTTCTCGTTTTTCTCTATCCTTTTGTATCTGAATCTTCTAGAAAGATACTATTACTGTATACCACAGCGGGATCAATGTGTACAAAATACAAAGAAGTTTGACCAAGATTAGTGCTTTAATTCTAAAAATCATGGCTAAAGAAACGTCAAAATGTACACCCCGATTCATAGAAAATGAAAGACGAAAAATGTCTGAGCTTCATATTAGGATACACTGAACGAATATATACGTCACAAGCAAAGCATGTGAATAAATAATTTTAATAGAAGTTCAGTTTTAGCGAAGTTGCGCAAATTTTTCAATGTACAAAATATCCCACCGACCTTATTATGTGAATCTGAGTGTACATACGTGTTAAATTTAGAAGCTTACTTTTTATTAAAGTTTTCCAAAATAGTGTTTAATGATCAATTCTTATTACAGTTATTCGCAATTATTTCTTTTAAACATTGATAAGAAAGAAGGATTGCATATGTACGAGATGTTTGTCAATTACTCTCTGTTTATTGCTTCCCCCAATTCATAATGTTTGTACTTACCAAGTGATTTCAATGAAATTCACAAAAAAAACTTGTGAGGCATAACGGTATTCACCAAGGGCAGTTTTATTTATTTTTTGCCTGGTTCTTTAAACCGTATTAATGCAATTGGTGAGGGGAAAATCATCTATCTCGGCTCTCTATGTACATAATGTCGCTGTACTCGCCAGATAGGACTTAGCAAGTACGCCCCCACTAAAAATCTACACCACCCTCCTGTTGGCAAATTTTGCACCAGGCTCTAAAACATTTGAAATTAATGGAACATTTAAGATTGAAAATTTTATGACAGCTAAGGGAAGCCTTAATTACACAGTTTCCCTATATGGCAGGAAAAGGCACATTTCTTTCATTCTAATTAAATTTTCGTTAATATCTTGAAAGAAGAGAAATTATTTTCTAAACAGCTATCACGAACCGTGGTAGATATTTTCTGCTTTCTTTTACGTTTAGATGCGATGATAAAATTATTGTCATGATTGAACGAATTTGTATCTACACTTGCTGATATCTTTCCTTTCAGACTAGATGGTTACAAGCCTTAATTCAACAATGTTGTGCTTTAGATGTTAACTTCTTGACTTGGAAACACTGTAAAATGTTATGTATAGTTCTACTATATATATAGATATTTAGAGTTGAAAAATTGTGTGTGTTTTTTTAGTGTCGAAATGAACAACTTACTTTATTACTATTAATGAGATTTTCAACTTCTCAGTCTCTCTCTCTTTCCTTCTACCGCCATTACCATTTCCACATCACTCTTTTCCACATCCTTTGCATCGAATTAACAAGAAACTACCTGAGAACCACGAATAAGATAAAAGAGGAGAAAGAGAGTTTCAACCATCTTACACGGAACTTGAAAAGACAAAATCTTCTTCTTCCCTCTCAACGTGTTGCCCTACTTTGTGCCACACGTCCTAAGCAGAAATGAAGAACGTAAGCAGCCATGTTGAAGAAATGTGTTTATGACATATTCACCTGGGTGGATTCACCTTCCTCTCGCATATGTTTTACAGAACAAAACTTAGAGGAAAATAGTTTTATATATTCCTTATAGAGTACATATATTTCCTTCTGAGAATACATATTTATAGATGAAGCAGGAAAAAGATGCGGGACCCAGGGTTTCCGCCATGATTTTCAGTTTGACGGAGTGCAAAGTCAAAATTGGGAGGGTGTAAGTCGAGTTTTGCACGGTTTATATAGATTTTTCACAGCAAATATTTTAAAGTTGGGGGTTTTTGTCGAGATTTTTGAGGGGTGACATCCCCGCACAAGGGGGGGGGGCTGGCGGAATCACTGCTCTTGAGCTTGAAAATGTACAATTTCATCTTCTTTCCTCTTTATTATTATTTTCATTGTTATTTTTATTGTTATTCCACTTTAGACGTTATTATTGGTTATAATTAATTATATCCAGTAAAGGATGTCCCCAAATAGTTTTAGCACTTCATTACTATAGTCTATTTTATTTTTAAAAATATGTTTATGTGTTCTAGATATTATCAAGGAACCAGAATCTTCAAGATTTATTAGTAGAAACTTCGGGATTTATTAGTAGAATCTTTTGGATTTATTAGTAGAATCTTCGGGATTTTTAGTAGAATCTTCGGAATTTTTAGTAGAATCTTTTGAATTTATTAGTAGAGTCTTCGGGATTTATTAGTAGAATCTTCGGGATTTAGCACTACATTACTTACCTTCCTCAAATATAATTTATTTGAGTGCTATGAATAGCTGGAAAGCCAAGAAAGCACTTGGTCAATACATGTTAAATTACAAATTAATTGGGCAATACAAATTGATACATGACAAGCGACAAAACTCAGATAAAGTGAACTGTAATACAATAAGATGCATTAAATAAGCAAAAGGTACATGAAATAAGCAAAAAATGCAAGTAATAAAGTAAGTAACACACAAAAACACGCAGAAAATACACATACATTTAAAGATATACTAAAAAAATAAACTAATTGAAATAAGATGTAAAAAATATTACGTAATAAGACAAGATTTGTAATAAGACGTTTGAGTAATATGTCATTCTTATCAGCCGTAGTCAAAAAAGGAGAACGTCTCGTTTGGTACACAGGCACATTAAAATTAAGTTTTTCAATAAAATAACTACAGTGTAGTTTATTCGAGAACATTAAGAAAAAACTTAGTATCTAGTTTTCTTCTTCTTTAATCTAAAGGTTCAATGTCAAAGAAATAACACTAGTAGTCATAATGTTAGAAAAAAGATGGTAAATTGAATTTAAAACATGTTAATCTTCAAAAGCACCTTTGTACAGCTTCAAGTTTGTCAGACATGGTTTTGGACAGATCATTCCAAACACTGGAGTCATACTCTAATCTAGTTCGAACCAAGATTGTGTACACTGTTATGAACGTGCTGATGTTGATATTAAATTCGTACCACTGATTAAACGTAGGACCAATTAGCCTGCGAGACTCACCAATAAGACCATCGATATAATTATTGAAGTTCAAGTTAGAATCAATAATAATAATATACTATTCCTAAGTGATGTTAATATGCCAGATATTATTTGGTCAACCGGCCAAACAACATCACATTTTTATTATAGAATGAAAAGCCGAAATTATACAGCAGTTCTCAAGCCTTCTGAATTTAAGTCAACTTAACACTTCTTAGATACTATATGTTAAAACTAAGGTACTGGATTTCTGTTTACCAATCTAGAAGTTCAACACATGATCAAATTAGATGTATTCCATCCACCATTTTTATTTATAATTGATAGTTACGTTTCATGTCTCATTAATTCCACCCTCGTGTATTTGCATCCAAAAGTAACATACTTCTTTAACAAAGCGAATTACAACGCCACAGTTTATAATACTTGGAAGTCGATGTTGTGTTAAATAATGAATCACACACTAACGTTCAAGTATAAATTGTGTCGTATCTGGAATTTAATATTAAATTATTATTTTTATAACAATCAACACGGGTTCCTGGAGGGTAAATGGGATTTAATGAAAGGCGCAAATTTCAGATGGAGCTCAATGTAATACTTTCAGTTAATATATTTTTTCTGATTTATTGAGAATTATCCATTATCTTCCCATTATTAGGCGTCCATTTTGGGCTCCAAGTTGGAAACGCTGCATCTTCAAAATGAAGCGGAATTTTACCCATGTTCATAGGAACGTTAGTTTACTTGTTTCAATATCAGGAATCACCTCCAAAAAGTTACGTACTTTGTTCTGAATCACCCTGTATATAAATCTCAAGAAAACCTTTGGTTCTATCAATCATTCCATTCATCTACGCAAGTTGGGCAAAAGTGGAATGTAGCCAGGTTTTGTCAATTGTTTTGAAACCGATTTAAGAAGTAGAACTTTTCAAACTTAATAATCTCGAATTTCTTCAAGGTAATGGTTAAGAAGCGTCTTGAAGTCGCTGGTTTTTTAAAATTAATCTTCTGTGAGGTCTGACAAGCGAACATTGTATCTTCTTTTGTCTTTGTATTTGAGTTTTATTTCAGTGACTTTTCTTTGTGACACTTGTGACACTCAATGCAAGAAAGCATAAACTTGTCTTCTGTATGTTCATTTCTTTGTGATTTTAGTGATTTTTATTTTGGTATGGCATTTAGTTCCAAAAATTGGCCAAAATATGATCATCTGATTGATCTATGGCAGGCAAAATACCTTCAAATGCAACTCTTTTGCATATTTATATTTCATGTCGTTTGTTTCAATTGCTCTTAAAATGGAATTAGTGTTATGCAGATGACAACATTTAAATGTAAAAAAAACTGTATGAATAAACTTAGATTAATAGTGATAATACACTTATAAGATCTGTGACATTAGGAAATCCTGGAATGGAGCGTAATGAAAATAAGATTGACGGAATAACTAACGTCTCTCATGAACTAACAGATGATGTTTTATAAAGTCCTGTTAAGAATTCAGTTCTAATTCTGCTGATCTTATTCAAACAGAAAATTTTAACTAGAGAAATTAAATGGTCTCAAAAGAGAAACGAGTTTATTAAAATAAGAAAAATGGAATAAAAATAGTAATTACTACTCCACCCATAACTCTGCTGTCAAGAATTCTTAGATTCAATCAAGTAATTCTAAAGGAAACATTCTACAAAGAAAACTCAATGAGAAGCTTCTGATTGACAATAATGTGGTTAAATCAAACAAACAATTACAAGTTAAAGAACCGAATGATTCTTGAATAAAGGTAACTTCGAGGAACACTAAAAGAATGGAAGATAAGAATGATACGTAATGAACAATAAGCAAATAATATATTAGTAAATCAAAGAAAGACAAACAGAAATTAGTTGTATATGGCCGTGGTCAAATTAAAAAATAATCTTGTTTCGAGCAGAATGAAACTCTTGTTTGTAACATGTTTTCATTCGAAAATTACAGAAGTGATTGAAGATATAGCACAGGAACATAATGAATATATTGTTAAATGTGCAAAATTACAAACTAGATATAAAGCTTATCCCTTTCTTTCATACAGAGATTAAAGAATCTGATAATCGAATAGTAAGCAAACCAGACATAGCACAGAAAGGTATAATGATTGAACATTGTTATGGTAAGTTAAGGATAATCTAAAGCAACGATCTCCAACAAAAGATGGCAGCACTGTCTCCGTATATGTCTAATGTATTTTCACTGTTACACGAAATTTCCTAGCTGCTCCTACAAATTCAAGCCTAGAGAGTTCAAACTTTCAGGGAAGAGAGTTCATAGCCAATTCAAGAGCATGATCGATGCCGATTTTTAATTTTATTTTTTGTTCATTGTTTAAAGAGCTCCACTGTTATAGGTTATATTCACAACAACAATGAAGTGATTTCAACAATGAAGGAAAACGAAAATAAAAAATCGTTATCGATCATGCTCTTGAATTAGTTATGAACTTTCTTTCCTGAAAGTTTGAACTCTCTAGGCTCGAATTTATAGAGCAGCATTGAAATTTCGTGCAACGATAGGAATACATTAGACATATACGGAGATAGTGCTGCCATGTTTTGTTGGAGGTTGTTGCTTTACATTAACAAATAGAAAAGTTTTGAAACCTTATGAGCATGATAATAATGGTAAAAGGAATGGTGAACAAGCTCAAAATAGAGTATCAAAATGTAAGAGGATTAAGAACAAAAAGCAATTTCCTTTTTTCTTTTTTCTCTCAATCCCTAGTAACGATTGTAGTATTTTAGTTAATGAAATTTGGTTTCTATTCACAAAAACTTTGGTTTGTCAGCAAAAAAGTACTTGTTCTTATATTACGTATAATTGTTTAAGAGCTGATTGGAATTATAATAATTAGTCCTTGTGCCAGACAAGTTGTTCGTACAAAATAGGGAGACCAGATGAAACTTTCAGCACTTGTACACTGGCACGTATAGAGCACGAAAATATGTGATATACATTTCAAAAATGTAGCTATCCAAGATGGCTGTCATTCAGAATGGCTACCGACGCTATTAATTAAAATCAACATATCTCGGCTACGAGTTGTCCGATTTCCATCATTTTTTTTTACATGAAAGATATTTTTATTGGCTACATTTATGTTCATTAGCAATATTTTCGTAAATCTAATAATGTTTCAGTTAAATGTAAAAAAGTTTCATTTTAGCCTAAAATATTTTCTTATTTAATATTTAACTCTGAAACGACTGGTTTTAGATAAACCTATGTCCTTACACAAAATATAGCGTGTAATATAGGTTTTAATTTTTAAAAAAGATCAATTAAATCCGACAAGTATAACCAGAGATATGGACAATTGTTTGAAAATTTCTGCAGTACGAGTTAGCATTATGCAGGCACTAATGCGTGTAGAAGCTAAATGAAGATTAGGTATAAAACAGTGGCACCAGATGAAACTTTCAGCACTTGTACACTGGCACGTATAGAGCACGAAAATACGTGATAGATATTCCAAAAATGTAGCTATCCAAGGTGGCGGCCATTCAAAATGGTGGCTATCACCAATTTTCAGTGGTACATATATCCGCATCGCATATCTCGTCTCTAAGTTATCCGATTTCGATGGTTTCCTTTTAAAATGAAAGATAATTTCTTTGAGTTCAATGCGTAATATCTTCATAAATCTAATCTTTTTTTTTCAGTTAAATATAAAAATGTGAATTTTAACCGAAATCATTTTTATTAAATTTTTGACTGAGTCAGATTTTAGATTTAGGCGAAAATTTCTTTTTAAAAAAGGAGGAAAAACAAAATTTTATGCATAATATTTTCTTATTTAAATTTGCATAATATTTTCTAAAAAATGTTAGAAAACTACTATTTCTAGATAAATAAATGCTTTTGCAAAAGACACTGCTTTTATTTGAAGAAAAGAGCAATAATACGCTAATTGATAATCTGAACCTGAGCAATTACTGCGTATTTCTGTAACAACTGCAATGCAGGATGGCAAGTACAACAGTTTTTGGTGCAAATGCTTCGGCGATTAAATTTATGCATATCTTTCCTTCGCTGTCCTTTCTCCATTCATACTCTTCATCCTCTGGTATACTTAAGAGCATTTTCCAAGTCTTCGTATCTAAATCCCTTTCTGGAAATTTGCGCGTTCCAATGTATCCTTGCATGATGGTAGTTAGCAGCAATCGACTTCACCAGTATTTGGATGTAAATAATTTCATCGCAGCTCATTGGCACATCCAATTTATATTTTCTTGGAATACATGTCACAAGTAAATTTCCAAGTGTCTTGAATAACTCATCTGGAACAGTTCACTCGATTCCTATGCTTCTAAATGTTGTGACATTATTTTGTGCTGTTCCAGTAAACCTTTTAATCTTTCTTTGTCCTGCAAATGCATTTACACTGCCACAGCCTGACCTGAATGGAATCTTCTTACAGCTGATGCCACTTCCTAATAAATTTCTGAGACACTTTCGCAATATGAGACCAATATAAAGTACTTTTAGTTTCTAACGCCTATCACAATGCATTTACGTGCTTTAACCTGTTTGTACAATAGAACAGAAAACCAAACTTTTTATTAGTAGTGATTTCTAAGGTCCAGATTATCGGAAATTATAGCCCTTTTCCTCAAATAAGAGTATATATTAAAAGAAGCGTCTTTTGAATTTAATTTTAAGACCTTTAGGCAACTTTCGGTCAGACAGGATGGATAATGAGATGAATTGGTGGAATAAAGAAACGGAGCAAACGGGAGAAGCCCGAGAAAAGCCACGCATAAGGTGTTAATCCACCACAAAGTCCATATAGCTGGAGCAGGGGTCAAACCGACCACTCCTAGCATCAGAGGTTAGCGCTAAACCATTAACCTACCGCGGCCCAGCAGCATTTTGAAAACAAATATTTATCTAAAAAATATCGTTTCCTAATAAGACCCTAAATAAGAAAACAATAAACATTTTTTGTTGTTTTTTAATTTCACTTAATAAACCCAAACTAAGTAAATATACTTAAGTAAATATTAAATAAAATAATTTAGGTTAAAATGCACATTTTAAAATTTAAGAAAAAATCTGTATTATATTTATGAAAATACTGCTATTAATAAAAATTGAAGGCAAAGAAATGAACTTTCATTTTAAGAAAGGAACCATTGAAATCTCGTAACATTGAGAATTGGCGATAGCCACCATTTTGAATAACTACCGTTTTGTGATGTCTATCACCCATATTCGTGCTCTTCATAGACTGTTCAAGAGCTGAAAGTTTCATTTGTTCCCTGCATTTTATACCAAACCATCACGTAGCTTCTACACGCATTAGTGCCTCCGTAATGTTACCTCCCATTGCAGAAATTGTCAATCAATTGTCCATATCTCTGGATATACTTGTCGGATTTAATTGTTTTTTTTAAAAAATTAAAGCCTAAGTAACACGCTATATTTTGTGTAAGGACATAGGTTTATCAAGAACCAATCGTTTAAAAGTAAAATATTAAATAAAAACAATATTTTAGGCTAAAATGAAACTTTTTTACATTTAGCTGAAAAATTATTAGATTTACGAAAATATTGCTCATAAACAAAAATGTAGCCAATAAAAATATCTTTCACTTAGAAAGAGAATGATCGAAATCGGATAACTCAGAGCCGAGATATGTTGATTTCAATAAATAGCGTCGGCCGCCATTTAGAATGGCCGCCATCTTGGATTGCTACCTTTTTGGAATGTCTATCACGTATTTTCGTGCTCTATACATGTTAGTGTATAAGTGCTGAAAGTTTCATCTGGTCCCCCCATTTTATACCAAATCATCGTTTTTTGGCTTCTGGCACGACTAAATTTCCATTGAGATCGAGGTGCTGGAGCTCTGATTGCTATTTTAAAAAGTCAAAACGACATATAGATAATTTATATGGCATTATAGGCCATAAATAAATGAATGTGTTTGGGTAGAAATAAATTAGTGTAACTGGTAAAGATTGTTATTATCCTGTATATATCCCCACATAGCAAAATGACGTCCCAGGGATATCTGACGGATCTCCTGGCAGGATATCGGGACGTCCGTAGGACGTCCTGTTTAAGTCCCGTTTACATTCATGGGACGTATAGTTATAATTAATCCTTCGTATAACTATATGAAGGCATATCCTTCGTATAGTTATAATTAATTAAATAATAATAATAGTAAGGTCGATTTAATTTATAGATATTCCAGGTAGGTAATCCCGCACGGCTTTCCGGGGGACATCCAGGGGACATCCAGACGGGATGAACCGTTTGTATTGCCCACAGAGTTATCCCACGGACGTCCTTAGGACAACGCTATGGGAGCAGGACCATTCTGACGGTAATGGGATCTAAATGGGACGTCCCAGGGACGTACTCTGCTATGTGGGTCTACATTCTAATATTTCTGTAGTTTTTTATTTCAAAATTATTAAAATAATACTACTATTTTACCTAATCTTGTTACTTATGACTATAAAATTTTAATTGTTGGTCATTTTAATATCACTCTAGTTCACTGGCTTAATAGAGATTCTTTATTATCTGATACTCATTGTTATTTTAAACGTAAAGCAAAATATCTGTTTGGATGATTTGAATCTGGAAGTAGATTGTTATTCAAACTACTAAAGCACTTGAATATATCGTTTCCCCTTACCAATATCATAAGCTCATAACCTCTCTCTTTCTCTCTCTCTCTCTCTCTCTCTCTCTCTCT
>JAGDQP010004215.1:17240-41078 GCA_022664845.1 Lepisma saccharinum
ATCACTTGGGGTATTCCTGAAACGCTAACCATTTTTCGCATCTTACAAAGGGTGCTCGAATGAAACTCGTGCGAAGTGTCGGGATTCCCCAACTACATGCGGAATTCCAACAGTTTACTGAAGCACTTGCGACACCAAATAAAAACACATGTAAACATTTGACAACTATCTCTATGCACTCAGTAACAATTTACGATGAATTGATATTCCTTGTCTAAATGTTATGAAAATGAAATGATTTTAAAGAGAATAAAATATAAAAGAAATTTTAATGCGTCGCTAATTTTCCTCGTTACCTCTAAGAACAAAGTTAAACGAAGGTGGAATAACTCGATTAGAATTACTTCAAATTACGCTGTGATGTTGATGCCTCCTGCAGTGTTTCGTAATAAACACATGAGTGATTTTATTACTGGGTTATTTCCAAAAATTTCAAATCTGTTTGTAATTCCAAATCCCGAAGAATCTCTGCTAAGCTCAGATCCTTTTTGATGGGAGCCTAAGTTTGACTTCCTCCAAATTCTTCTTTTTCTTTTTTTGTCCTGCAACGTGTATCGGGAATGTGAGATGCTTTTGGAGATGTAGCAAGACTCATCTTATTTCTTGCCACATCAAAAGCTGAAGCCATGGTTTCTTTGTTCCTAGAGTCTTTGGAAGTTTTTCAGGAGTAATTACGAATCATGATCGCTATGGAAAATAAAGAGATACATCTTTGAAATACGAATAGTGTCACGTTGATTTTTAAGAAGAAAGTATAGAAATATACTATTGGATAAGGTGTCGGAATTACCCCACAGTGTAGTGTCGGGATTGACCCATAATTCCTAAAATTAGAAATATATTAATTCTTGGAATTTTTACCATTGACTAGAGGAAATGAAACTACCTGTCCACACACAAGTCTTCACTCCTTGATAGTGTGCAATGACTTCGAACTCCATGATCAACACTTGTTCATAAAAGCTTAAGAACTAAATCTTTTATTTCAGAAAATGAACGCTTTATTAACGTTTCCTGGATAACTTACCTCAGAAATACGATTCTGGTCCTTCACAAATACAACATGCAAACTCATAAATCAGCGCAGATATTCAGTACATTACGAAGTCTTTTCCTCGACTATTGTTTATATACCCGCTGGCTATTGTATAATCCACTTGCAAGTTTAGAAGTGTCGGAATTCCCAAACTGTCGGGAATATTCCAAATGACGCTAGATATATTAATTCCTCTGACGCATTATAAAATATCTTAAATAATAATTTGGTTCATTAATAACACAATTTATCTTATTTTATATTGGCAAATGTTTGATTCAGACTGGTCTAATATTCTCTTGAACGTTGATTTGTATGATGTTGGATTGAAAGTAGAAGATGCTAGTAGAAGATATAAATAATAATATTCCCATGACAAGATGTAATAATATTAAATGCCGTATTTGGTACTCTGCAGACTTTTAAAATTTTATTTACGGCTTTTAAGTATTTTTGGCTCAGGTCAGGATGTAGTTAGTATTCCTGCTTATGCAGTTTGATGAAACAATATTGCGATTAGTGTCATTGTATAGGTTAAGAGGCAAGTGTTAGGAACAGTGATGGCTGCAATTTCGGTAGTCCGTCTGCGGCCATGAGGACGAGCGAATGCAATATGGTCGCTGGAACATACGATTTCTAGTATAAAAGTGACCATATCTTGGAACCTTTTACACCTGGAGTTATGACGTTGGTATCTAATTGTAAGGTTTCATTAGCAAAATTTTTATTAAATGATGGTAGCCACTTGGGTACCCATCTTGGGATATAGAGAGGGAAAATCCAACATGGCTTCCAGAATAAGCCATTTCTAGTACACATGTGTATACAGACAGCCTCCCATTTGATAATCTTTGGAACTATTGCACCAAGAGATTTTGGTGTCAGATTGTAGTGTTTTACGATTAAAATCATCAGCAACTGATGGTTGCTATCTGGGGAGTCCATCCTGAGCTGTGGAGAAGGAAGAATCTAATATGGCCGCCGAAACATGCAATTGTAGTTTCTTGCATTATCATTGAATAACAGTTAGTTTAATTTACACATTATATTATTTAGTCTGTTTCCCAGGAAATAGGATAATCTCTTCCTTCGTAACATTATCACAAATGAAATGGGAAAAATTGAAATTTCTTTTTCTTCTGTGACTTATTTGTGTGCGGGCGATTTTTGTGAAAATTCATTCTGATTGACAAATGAATAAAGCCCTTCAGCAAAGTCCTTACAATTATGAAACAATAGGAATTTAAATTAAGCATAAAAGCATTTCCTAAGTCTTACAACCAGATTTAGAATAATATTAAAAACTTAAGAAAATAAAAATGTGTCCTTACTTAGACTCTACAATTTGACGCAATTAAAAGGTGTCTTAGCTTAAAAATCTTCAATTTGACGCCAGTACAGGTCCCTAGTTCAAAGTACCATAAATGTGTCTCATACTATGGTTGCTTGTATGCTAGAAATTACATATTCAGGCGGCCATATTGATTTTCTTTCTCCATGACTCAAGATAGACTACTGAGATGCCCACCACCACTTGTTGATTATTTTGATAATAAAAGCCTACAAACTGACAGCAAATCATAGCTTGAGGTGTAATACTTCCGAAAATATGGTTGCTTCTACGCTAGAAATGACATCTTTTGGCGGCCATATTGGATTATTTCCTCCGCATAGTCAAAGACGGAATACTTAGCTGGCCACCATCACTTGCTGCTAATTTTTATTTACAAAATACTAAAATTATACGCCAAAATTATAGCTCTTGGTGTAATAGTTCCAATGGTTATCGAAAGGGTGGCTGTCTGTATACTAGAAAAGGCTTATTCTGGCAGCCATATTGGATTTCCCTCTTCATATATCAAGATGGACTACCCAAGTGGCAACCATCATTTAATAATAATTTTGCTAATTAAACCTTACAATTAGACACCAACGCCGTGACTGGAGGTGTAAAAATTTCCAAGATATGGTCACTTTTATACTAGAAATAGCATATTCCAACGGCCATTCGCTCGTCCTCATAGCTCCAGACGGACTGCCCAGTTTTCCTAACACTTGCCTCTTAACCTATATTTATTTATTTAGTGACAACACAACAGACAATGGCCTAATTATAGTGTTGAGCTTTACAAAGTAGTTGTACAGACTTTATTGACAATTGCATCTCTAAATTCTTTAGGCGACATATAGCATACGTCCAGATAATTGTGAACTGTGCAGAATTTGTTATATATAGTACAAATTCTCCAGATTGGTGACCTCATCAAGATATTGGTTCTTGCCTTTTTACAGTGGAAGAGACCAGTATTATTAACGCGAGTTTTAGATGATGGGACACGAAACTGTAATGTCGAAACTAAATCCATACAATCAAAGTTATTTTGAACCATTTTTTGAAGAAATAACAGATTTCAAATAGAAGAAGCATATTCTACCTTGGAGCGAACATAAACATAGTAAATTTTCTTCAATGTTGATATGTTGTTGAATTCTCTTCCCGTCCTAATTACAAATCCTAGTAACTTCAAGGCTTCATTTGTTATATTTGTAACATGTATGTTAAAAGTCAATTTCGAGTCAAAACTGACACCAAGATCCTTAACTACAGTAGGTTTGTTTAGTACAATTTTATTAATGAAATAATCAAATTGATGAGTGGTTTTATTTCTATTAAATGATAATACTTTACATTTACTTATGTTGACTCCAAGTTGATTAATAGCACACCAGTTTGCAATATTATCTAAGCTTTGCTGAAGTCTTATGCAGTCTCCGATAGAGTTGACTTTTGTATATATTTTTAAGTCATTTGCAAATAACAAGTTTTCATTATTAGACACACAATCAGGAAGGTTATTAACAAATAAGAGGAATAACAAAGGTCCTAGGTTCGAACCTTGAGGAACTCCTGAGAGTGCAGAATATTCATATGATTTGTATTCTTTATAGACAACTGATTGCTTGCGATTTGTTAAGTACGAATAGAGGAGCCTAATCACAGTGGGTGAGAAGTGATAGTGATTTAATTTTTCCAGTAATATATTGTGATTAACCCTGTCAAATGCTTTCTCAAAGTCAATATAAATCACATCAACTTGCTTGCCTTCGTCCATCGAATTTGCTATGTAGTCCGTAACAAGTGCTAAGTTTGTTACCGTGGATTTCTGAGAAGCAAAGCCATGCTGCTTAGTTGAAATAACTGGTTGAATATAATTACTAATTCTCTTGTATAAGATCTGTTCAAATACTTTTGCAAAAGCTGGTAATATTGCAATTGGCCTGAAGTCATTAATGTCTCTACTATTATTAGATTTTGGGATAGGACAAACCAGGGCAGATTTCCATTTGTCGGGGAAAGTACATGTTTTTACGGATAAGTTAAATGCTATCAATAGGGGATATTTAAATATATCAACACATCCCTTAACTACATATGAGGGTATGCCATCAGAACCAACTGTCGTCTTCGATTTTAAATTTCTGATAGCATTTTCAACTTCCTTTAGTTGAATTTGGTCAATGCACAGTGTCCCTATCTCATCATTTCTATTACTAACAGCATCACCACTAAGATTATTACATGTGTGAGAGGGGATAGAAATACCGATTGAAAACACTGAGCGAATGCATTCCCTATCTCATCATTGCTAGACAACTCCTGACCTTCTGATCTTAATACATTTGGCGGTAGGTGCCTTTTTTTATTTTTGATAAAATTCCATAGTTCGCTCGAGCTGGAATTGATATTATTTTCAGAATTAATTATAAAACTCTTATAGGCAATTCTAATGTCTTTCTTAATTTCCCTACGTTATCGAGCAAATTCTTGATAGAAAGGTGTTGAGTTCATGGTTTTGACCCTGGATTGTTTATGATAATATGCCTTGATCTTAAGTTTTCTAATAATATATTTGGTGAACCAACACGGAAACTTTGAAACAGTACTTATTTTACGGGGAACACACCTATCAAATATTTGATAGACAATATTATAGAATTTACTCACTAAGTTATTAACATTCCGATACACTTGTAAGAATTCCCAATCAAAAGCTTGTAGTTCCTGATACAACATCAGAAAATTTGCCTCCCTAAAATTATAATAATAAGTGTTACCTTTCTTGACCTTTCTGTTAACTATTTCTATTATTATAGCTGGGTGATGGATATCTTCCGGTACCAACGGTAACAATTCTCTATTAATTTCAACATTTTAAAGATTTGACAGAACTAGATCTAGTGTGCGATCATTATTATTGGCAACATTGTTAATGACACTAATCGCAATATTGTTTCAGTAAACTGCACCCGGGGCGACATAAGCAGAAACACTACATCCCGGCCTGAGCAAAAAATGCTTAAGAGCCGTAAATATAATTTTAAAAATGGTTATCTTCCTATGAGTGTCCCATTATGGAAGTTTGCACATGTATTCCGGAATAAAAGACCATTATGTTCCGGAAGTTTCACAAAAATCGGAGCTTATGTTATTTTTGCTATTCAAAGTCAAAGGGTTCAAGGTCAAATTTTCATTTTTTTTTTTTAAAGGCAAGTGTTTCATATTGAATGAAAGGCCTGTCCAAGACGTTCAGAACAACGCAAGAATCACATCTCTATCTTAATCAGGACAAAAGTTCTTAAGCTGCCATTTATCTTAAGCATGTTAATTAATTAATGTGACTAAAAATTTCGGGGGAAATTCAGTTTGGGATGCTGTAACTCCAGAAATATATGACACAGGACTACAATATTACATTTTTGGGGGGTTCTCATCAGGTCCTACTAACATACCAAAATTCATAATAATTTGAGGTGGTGAGGTATTTTTTTTTCATTGATCGTGTTGATCTGACATGGAATGACCCCATTGCAAGAAACGTTTCACTTTGTCCGCTGCTTTTTCTCTTTGCCAGCTTTCTAATTGTCAGGCAATATAATACAGTGTTAGTGAATCTATTATAAGGTACTCACCTGATATAACATTATATTACAAGACCTGGCAGCCTTTTCTTCACCACCTTCTAAATGTCACTCTCCTACAAGGTTTTCTCTACTCGCGCTACAAGCAGCAAGCATAGTTTCACATTATGTCATAGAGTTACTGTACAGTGGTACCAGTAAATTTTCTAGTTGCAATTCTGCTCGGAAACAACGACATTTCACTTTACCCGTCCCTCCCTTACTGCATGTGACGCTTTCTACGTCAGTCAAACCAGAGTACCTCTTAATATAAGGATCAACAGCCATCGCCATTCTTGTAACACAGACGACTTTTACATCGTTACAACTGTCCTAGCAGGATCCCACCACACCACTTTTGATCGCTGTTACAAAGTTGCAGTAATGTAAGTATTTATATCTTCTTCCACCTATCACTACTGCTTCCATTTGTAGATGTCAAAAATTATTTTGATTACAACGCTTTACCACTGAGTTATGGCGGCTCGGTCTCAGTTTAGAGAACTATCATGGTATGTTGTTTATTTTTTAACATTCCTCTGACTTCTTAGCCAATCTCCCATTATTTTTCTTTATATTCCCTGATTTGAAGATATTAAATGTCCTTTGTCTAGCTTCCACCCCTTCCTAGCTTTTTCTACCCTTACCCTTATGCTTGAATGTAACTAAAGACACTACTTTTGAAACTGTCCGATTTAACTCACTTTCCCTCTTGCACATTTCACTTTCATTAATTTTGATATTGTGCTAAGGTTTATCATCTCTATTCTCCTCTGGAGTGCTTTCGTTACTACTGTATGATCAAGGAATCCCTGCTCGAAACGTGCTTTCCATTCTTGTGTTTTTTTAAAATAATATTGTATATTATTACTTAAAAGAAATAATGTTTGGCATCTTTATGACTTCGTTCCTTAATCTTCGAATCTGTTGCTAGAACTGACGTGTGGTATCTTCGTATCTGCTTGCCTCCCAGGTAACAGGAACTGACGTATGGTAAAGATTGAAACACACTCAGAGTACCCAACTTTATGAACATCATTGTCCTCACGGTCTTCATTTGCAGAAAAGCTCTTGTTCGGTGTGACAATCATGTTCACCTGGAAGAAGCCAAGCTCACAGTCAGCAGTAGAAATGGGGATACTGTTGATAGTGTTTATTAACTGCAATAGTGCAGCAGACATTTTCTTCTTTGCCAGGAATTCACGAAAACCTATAAAATTTGTCGTTCTGGATTTCTTAGCTTCTCACACATCAACTCTGCACTTCAGTCTCACCGAGTATATAATCACAATTCTTTTCAGCACCGCCTGGCCAACATTCTGGATACAACACTTTTGTCCATTCTGGAATTTGCACCTCTTCTCTAGATAGGAAAGCAATTTTTCATTCACTGTTTCAAACACTCATAAAAATCAAATTCATATACAAATCCATATATATAGTCCTCACCATTGCAGAATATGTAGCGCATGAAAAGAATAAACAGTTGATTAGCACGACAGCTCAGTTGCGCATCAGACAGGTCGAGTATGCTATTTAAGAACAGGAATCGGAGGTTGGCCAGCGAGCCACAGTGCAGTGGAAGACGACTCTTGGTGTAGCGTGAGTGTGTGTATATGGTCGAAATATGCCTGGTCATCAAATGCGGCAGCCCTGCCAGCAGGTTTCTACCTTCTATCGTGGAAGAATGGTGTCATATATTGAGTGCAGTTTATCTTTCTGCAGCATTGATGTCCGTATTGGACGAACTGTGTCCACAGTGCAGCGCACAGGGACTCGATGTTTCCACGAAGGCACTACGCAACGACATACCGGATCAAAAATTTTACTCTGGTTTTCCTTTTTCATCTCTGCTGTATCCTTGGATACCTGTTTTGCTATCTCAGTTAGTACTTTATTTCCGCAATTGATACCTTCTTGATTATCTGTCTCTTCGAATTCACTGAATCTCTTGCATTTACTTCCTTCAGTTTCTAACAGAATTTGATGATCGCTCGTTGCTCCATTACATTGTTACCCTACCTCTCGCACTGTGACTACGTTCGACTGCCTGCAGTGCGCTTAGCCTGACGGCCACGTGTACTCCACGCTAGGTGGCATTTCTCGATGTGTCTGTATACCCACGCGCATACGCACGCAGCTTGCTCGTGTTGCCGTTGAGATATCGGACCATTGACGGAATATTTTAAACACACCTCGTATGTGTATATATTATACTAGTAATTATAGTAGGACAAAAGGAAATTCACATTTTCTGTTTTTCACTTCTCAGGGTTCAAATGGCGCTTGGCAATGGGAAATATTTATTATACACATTTTGACGTCATCATTCTGAATTCATCATGAAATTTTGACAGGCGTATGTGCCATCCTTCATTGGAATATTGTAAATAAGATCTTCGAGTTGGTTGGATTCAGATCCACTTACTTCTTTCGTCCTTTTCTGTACCATGAAAATGACGTCAGAACGCACCACTATATTCCCTATGACATCACAACTGGTCCGGTCAGAAGTATGAACAGTTTCTTTCAAGATTATAGCCATTTGTTTTGGGTCGTAAGCATATATTAACCTTACAGCCAAGAAGATTTACAAAATGTTCGGCTTAACGTTATCTTACGAATGTATAAGTTAGTTTCACGAGTTTGGCAGACAGATTGCGAGACATTGATCACGTTCATAGGACCATGCCTCGTATAATTTTCACTTTTCTTCGATATATGTCCAACTTTGTTGCTGGGAGGAGCATCTTTCCAAGTCGATGGAGATACAACACTACAGTACAATTCAAGCGTTGAAAAGACAAAAATGTTGGGATGTTCCTCTGTGACATTTCATCTTCATGATCTCCTGACTTCGGTTGAGTCTACTAACTGATAGAAAGAGGAAGGAATGTTAATACCAGCAATAGAGGACTACTTTTGTATAAAATGTGATCCTTTTCGCCTATACTTACTTTACTCGTATTTAATTTAATATCAATAGCATTAGATAAGAAAAGGCGCTGTACTTGTTTTAAGAATGCATTTTCTTCGAATACTTTTTTGAGAACGGTTAAATCTAATTTCCATAAAACGCAATAATCTGCTCACTTAATATCCCTCCCATCATTCCCCATGTTTCTGCGTCTCAAAGTTTCGCTCTTTCGCTAACCTTCTTGGCGTCTTATTTTCTTCTAACCCCTTCTTCCTCGCGTCTTTCTTCAGCAACTCCCCATTTTTTTTTCTCTTCCTAACGTCTTGCAGGGTCCTCCCATGCAAGTTTCTTAATTAAACATGAAGTAATACTGTCACAAACAGGGACTTCAGCCCCCCCTTCTTCTAATTACGTCACTTCCCGCTTATTAACCTGTCTTTTTCAAAGGCGCTGGCCTGAGAAGAAGAAGAAGCAAGAGGATAGGAAAGTAAGAGGAAAATGTGAAGGAGGAAAGAGAAGGGTTGGGGTAAATAATAAGAAAAGATATAGGGTAAAATGGTGGCGACGACGAGAAGAAATAAGGATGGAGATTTTAAATTTTACCTTGGCAAAACTTTGAGGCTGAAAAGTTTCTTATAAGATACGCACAACTAGTGAAGATGAAGGAGGGTCTTGGAAAGGTATTACAGAGGCGAATGGCAGAGAAGAAAAAGACAATGGGGGGAAAAAAATAATGATTTCCGGTTTTTAAGTGAAAAATCACTTCCTTTTCCTCCCTTTTTAAAAATTAAAATTGGATGCGAGATTTTAAATTGCATTTCTCTTTTTTTGTACGTCTTCCTTTTCATGTTTCTGAAAGACAAAATAAAAATATAGCTTACATTCATTTTTGCTTATCTTCTCCTATTAATTTCAACTCTCTCTCTCTCTCTCTTAGTGGTACTGTACTACTTTATACTAGCTGCAAGCACCCAGAAAAAATAATAAGGCACCAGTTCTCGTCACTGCTCCAGTAGTCGTCATGTTGTAACTAATTGTGTAAAAGTAAGGAAATCTTTCATCGTTTGGTGACAGAAACATACCAATTTAGCAGTCATATACTGGTACGTAACTGGCACTATTAATATGTCCATTGCGTCACTTCGTTTAGTAGAGATGCATAAAATGCCTCTTTAATGATCAAATTAATTATCAGATTATAAGTTTGCGTGCCTTGATTGCAACTTTCCCTACATTGTGGGGTGACGACTATTGGTGCAAGTTAAATATACTTTGCACCAATGCTCGTCACGGGTCACGATTACTGGTGAAAAATTTGTACTTAATATTTTTACTCCAGAAAGTGTTAAATTTCATCTAATGTGATGCTAAATTTAACATAAAATATTCATGGTGACTATTTCCAGTAGCCGTCTCTAAAATTCAAAATTTAAATTCTTACGTATTCCACCGGAAGTCAACGCAAGTTTTTAGAAGAATCTCTTAGGATCTCTCTGCCTCTTTCCTTTCAAGAACGCTTTATTTTAACAGTTTAAGATCCAGTGAAGATGAAAAAGAGGACACAATACATATTTTCCAAACGAACATGTGTAATACATTGGGTAAGGACTACAGGTACATTGGTGTGACGATTATAGGTGACCAGCAAAATTTAGAGTGACGACTACTGGAGCAAAATTAGGGTTATAAAGAAACGTAATTTTATCATTATAATGCAAATTATCTAATAGATTTATGCTATTACATTATCGCATGGGACCTGAAGTGGCTAATGAAGTTAAAAAAGTAGGGTTGTTTCTTACACGTAGATCTACAGAAAGCACTTTCTGCAAAATCCACCTTAACATGCCGAAAACTGGTGTCTTTACTTTACTATTTTAAAGAAATCTTGCTTTGTCCGTTAGTGTGTCTCTCCGTCTGATCGTTTGTGTGCAACACCTCCTAGCGCCCCCAAGGTCAAATTTTAGTTTCACCAAGCTCAATTTACCTAGTCGTTTTCAATCTCAAGAGGCGACAGACAACCTTTCCTTATGGTAATATTGTAGTATTAGAACTTCGCCTGTAGTCTATAATGCACACTTGCTGCTGAAAGGAAAACAAGTTGAGACAAGCCAGAATCCTCCTGTGAGGGGCCTGTGACCCCCAATTCTCGAGCGTCCCCCCACGAACTTTAAATTTTTACAGTCAAAAATCGATAGAAATCGTACATTTGTATCTATAAATGTATCTGGTAGAAAAAATTAACTAAGATGTCATTGTTGAACTTAACACAGAAAAGTTGACAACCGGCGTGCACGGGACTCGAACCCTGATCTGCCAGTTGGCGGCTACATATGCTATCCATTGCACCATGTTCCTCTCACTTCCACACATTCTCTTTTAGCTCCTTATTGTTGGTTACGAGGCCCAAACTGGGGTGTTCGCAACTCCAGAACATTCCGGAATGGAAATCGAAATTCCGGAATCGGAATGTCAATACTTGCTCTTCCGGAATTTCGGAAAGTCGGAATTCCAAATCATGAATTTGAATTTAATTTTTAAGACCATTAGCCTAAAGGCATTAGGCAAATTTGCTTCAGTCCGGATGGATGATAATGGGATCATTGGTGGAATTGAGAAAATGAAAGAAAACAGGAGAACCCCGAGAAAACGCATGAACGTAGTGTTTGTCCACCACAAAGTCACATAGCACGAGCAGGGATCGAACTGACGATACCAAGTGCCAGCGATAAGCGCGTTACCTTTGAGCCAGTGCGGCACTTGGAATTCCGGAAAGTTCCGAAATCCAAGTAATTCCGGAATTGACTTTGGATTTTCGAACATCCCAAACACTCCACGAAAGACGGAGATTTTTAGTTGAGGACACTTATCTAAAATGTAAATGTATTCATTTTTAATGTAACAATAATTCAGTAAATGTAGTTAGAATTTAGAAATAGCAAAACTTGAATACTCGTACGTATACCAATTTCGTAATTTATGATATAACATAGAAACATTTCCTAATATAAATATTTGCATTTATTTCATTTATTGGTATTTTATATTCGCTAATTAAAGCTTATTTATTACTTTAAAACAGTGATGTTTTTCTACCCCGAATTAAAAATGCAACAAACTATGTTAATACAATATTAATATTCTTGTTCTTGTACTGAGATCGGAAATCCTACACACCCATTTTAAATGAGTCAAGGGACAGTAACTTAAGTCTATGAGTCGTTCCTTCCGAGACTTGTGCGACAAGACCAAGAGAAGGCCGAGATCAACGTATAGAGACCGATACAAGAGTGAGGTTTATAATCGAGACCGAGACAAGACCGGAACTTTCAGGTCGAGACGAGACCAATACCGTCCTCAAATATGCAAGACCAAAATGATGTCATTCTCGTCTCTTCTCGATGCCATCATTAGATTCTTCCGAGGAGCTCCAATTGTTTAGCCAATGAGTGTTCTACCAACTGGGGTACGACCGCTCCATTAGAAAATAACATGAGGTTGTTGAAAAATATGTAACCCATGCTTAGTTCTTTGGACTAAATTCTTAATAGTCGAATAAGTGTGGTTCAAATCCTTTACAAAAGGTTTCTCTTCAAACATGTAATACAGATAAGGTTACAATAAGGAAACAATATTTTTTGGTACCTCTCCCTCTTCTCCACACAGCCCGAGAAAAGTGTCCGCCAATTTCGCATGTGAAATATCTGACGTCACGACGCGACGTACCCTCCTCAGGTTGACGACTGTCCGCACACTTCGCCACATTCCTTTCGTCCGCACTTTTCGGTAATCGCCTTACACAATTGTTAAAACTCGCTCAACTCAATTAGACCTATTTACATAGATCTGAGAGCTTTCCTAGTACAAAAACTGAAGCTATTAATAATATAACACAGTGTTTCCATCTTTTACATCACAAGGGGAGTTCTATGATGATTGCACTTTGTACAGGGTGTTCTTTTTTTATTTGGGGGACCCACCTTCCATCCCTGTCTCTATGCATTCTTTGCACAAAATGGGTTGTGCACTTCCAAGGGCGTGCAGCATGAGCAGTTGTTCGCTCTTCCCATTTTGGGACAGGCAGTCCGTAGAGATTCTCGGATTGCCGGTGTTCCGACAGTCCGAGAAGCTCCTTTGTTCCCTCAGTTTTGACTTCGGGTGGTGCGGGACGGACTTTAGACCAGGCGTCCAGAATTTTCTGCTGGTCTTTGTTCCTAATTTTGGAAATTTTCTTGGGGGGGGGGGGATGCCCTACCATTATCTTTTATTTGCAATTTTGTACAAAAAACGTTTAACATATAGAACAACACACAGACACACAAGGACAGCACAACATAGACGTCGACTCAAGATGGCTTCTTCTTCTTTTTCTGAAACGATAAGAAAAAAGGGTGAGGGAAATGAAGCTGCACTGCAACGTAAGTATTACTGGTAATTTCTCACAAAGTTTTTGCTGGTCCGTTCTGTGTTTCCATTCCTGGTTCCCTTCCTCCTTTACTCACGCAGTTAGTCTTGTTCCTCAAGTCACATTCACATCACATACACAACACTTGTACAGGGTGTCCCCGAAATGATGGTGCAAACTTAGGGAGGTAATTATTTACATCAAAAGAAGATCGAGATGGGCATAAGCCTTAGTGCTGTTACCGCCATACAATTATTTTTTTTTATATTAAAACAAGAAAATAAAATTCTGTAAAGAAATTCAAAATTATGCATAGTTTCGAAGATACAGTCACGGCAGCAGCATCACAAGTGACGTCATAGCAAATCACACTCGATGTAATACTCGATACATCTATTTAAGCAATATTTTTGATTGACGGAGTGCTGGATGGACAGGTTTCGCTACCTAGGAATTTCATTGTCAAGGAATTATATGGTTTAAAAGGGCAAGCATAGAAATCCCCTCTAAGTTGCATTCCCCAATCATAAACATAACTTAAATAGATGTATTGGTACTACTTTGAGTGTGCTTTACTAGGACGACTCCGCTTACGGCATTACGTGTCGAGATATGACGTCACTGTGACGATGTCACTATGACTTTGAGCGCCTGTAGCTCTGAAACTAATCAGATTTCGGAATTTCTTCAAAGGAGCCCTTTTTTTTCTTGGTTTGATGTAATCAATTACCGTACCTCCCAAACTTTGCACCGTTATTTCATGGACACTCTGTGTATTAGTCACAAACATTTACACATCCGAATTTCTATAGACAGAACTGTAAACAGACGCTAGCGAGTCATTCTCGGGCGATTAAGCAGGTGAATCTATGAATTTTCCGACGTTTCTAAAGCAATTGTTTTTATATTCAAGGTAAAGCTATGATACACCAATCCTCTCTCTGCTATTTTCATACAAAGAACATCTTTTCCCGTCAAGGTGTGTAAGTCATACTTGTGCTCATTCTCGACATACAAATGTATCTTAATTCTTTTATCTGTACATACCCATTTTATTGAGCGTATATATATCCACATATCTCTGTCTGCGCGTCTATGCATAGAAAATGATATATTAGTATTGACAGAAATATGGTTGCATATAGAAATATGAAATTATCTGTCACATGTATATTCCGATGCTTATGGACATGCTAAACATATGTCTTTATATACTATATACATATCACATACACACCTTTCCCTCCTCCTGTGTCATCCACCTCCTTCCACTGTGTTTCACGCTGGCTGAGTAATGTGACTGCGGCGAGGTGAAAGCGTAGGATTACTATTGGACTCTGTGGGCATCCGCCAATAAGAAGCTGTAACGAGTGTTGTCACACCGTATCAAATCAACAGGTCCTTTGAGGCGGAAAGCAACACATTCCCCTCCCCCCGACTCCTCTGTCGCTCTGTGTCCCTCTGGAAGCCAAGTCGCCATCGACAAGGCTGACTAGGAACAAGTGTGCCTTTTTTGCGTGTGTGCGTGTAAGTATGTATGTATGTGAATGTGCGTGTGTGTGTGTGTATGTGTATCCTGCCTTTTCCCCACACTCTCACTCACTCTACCTGACCGAGTGGTTTTACGAAGCGGAGGAAATAATGTCATCCACTTCATCACACATTCTCTCATCTAAACAAACGTCTCTGTTTTTCTCCGTCTCCTGAATAGAATCCTCTTCTTCTGTTTTTAAAGTTTTCACATGAATTAAACTATCCGTGTTGAAATCGACCAAGTGTCACTTATTGAATCCTGTGTTGTATCTTTTAATAGGCCTATATTCATCTCCTTTGTAATTAATATTAAATACTATTGTGTAAATTAATATTGAAGTAATGGGAAAGAACTGACGAGACAATGATTGATTATCAGACAGAAGAGGAAGAGAAACATCTATTCGGGTCAGTTGCACAACATATTTTATCCCAGATTTAACTTAATCCACGTGTTAGTCTGCGTGTCATAGAGTAAATAGTTATAGATTGAGAAACCATTCTCTAACTCTTTTCTGCTACCTGGTGTTAGTCCACCCGCACTATGCAATGATTGTTACTGCATTCGATTTAAAAACCGAGAAAATTATGGAGTGTGAACTGAGCATTTGTTACTTGACCTTATGGGTCTGCAATAGATCAAAATCGTAGACGTTATACATGGCTTGCTAGCATTATACTTCGGCTTGCTATCACTAGTTCTACTGTACTGACAACAGATGGTATGAAAGAGATGGAGAAGATGGAAATATGTTATCTATGATTGTTTTATCTATGACTCGTAGACTAATTCATGGATTAACTCTTGATAAAAAATGTTCTATGCAACTGTCCCATTAACCTCTATCGAAAAACGATACTGGACTGATCGATGCCATTAAAAACTTAATTAATATACAAGATTTGACAATATTCAGGACTGCTGCTGGTATACGAAAAGTTAAAGGCACTGCAGCAAACTGTGGTCATGATTATTCAAGGTGATCCCCCTTCTTGTCAATGCACAATTTTGATCATTCCACCAGTTGTTCGAAACTATTTCTATGTCATTTACCATAATACTGTTAAGGTTGCCTGTCACTTTTTTTTTATGTCGTCAACATTCACGAAACGTTATTTCAGCGCCACTTTCAGTTTGGGGAATGGTGGGAAATTGCCTAAGCCAAGTCCGGGAAGTACGGTGGATGCTTGAGCTTGGGAACCCTACACTTGGCTAAAAAAATCTTCACGGAAAATTATGAGTGTGACGGTACGTTGTCATGCAGGGGAACATATATGCCATGTTCTCGCAGGTGTGATCTGACAGAATGAATCCTTCTCAGCAGGCGATCGATAGTATCCAGATAGAAGGCAATGTTGCACCCTCACGAAGCTACTCCTTATGAATGATGGTGTTGTCTCTGTCAATTAGCGTGATCAGCAATACCTTGATTTGCGTCTTCTGGTGGCACACCTTCTTCGGAGTCGGTGAACTTCGTGCCTTTAAGTATGTCTTTAAAAAGTTTTTTTTTATATTTTTTTTTCGAGTTATTTCGGTGTTCGGATACTTTTTCTCACGCTAATGTTTTGTGACCCAAATTCTAAAGTGTTCTGCAACCAGTGAAACGACAGATCGTTGTAGGCTAGTATTTATGTTAAGATAAAGAAGTCCATATTAAAAATATTAAAATATTGTTTTAAAATATAGAAAAAAATATGCTTTTAAAATATAGAAATATATGAAAGTAACAATGGAATATTATATTGTCACCCGACTTACGTCGATGTACAAAATTTCCTCATAGTATGACATCGGGAAATGAGTTAAATTAACGTTGCAAGATTTGAGGATACCACGAACGATTGTGAACTAAAGAAAAGAATGCAGTGAATGCAATGCAACAAAGTGAACTTTTAATGGAAACAATGTGTTAGAAATTGTCGATTCGCACATTTCTTTTACGTATTGGATCGTTAAGCGTGTACTTTAGTTAGGTTACGTTAAAGTATACGTTACGTTAATTTTTGTATGCACTAGCCTACACTCCCCGTCCCCAAGTAATACGCTATACCAATTTGTACTGATAATGTTTCTTGATTATTTAATATTCAATAGTGAACCTGGCCAATCGGTATTTCTCTGGAGGTAATTAGTATTAATAAAGTACATTAAACAAATAAAGCACCAATAAAGTAATAAAGCACACTGATAGAGCAACGTCCAGTCACTCAAACAATTTAACACTTCTTCGTCAACAAGATGAATATGCTACGTCATGCACACGACTCGCACCGCACACTCCGTGCAGCAGTTTACACTGCCTGGTTCCACTGCATTTTCATTCATCTTTTGTAACGTGGGATTTGTTTTCTTCTACAACTGTGCCGGTAGTTGTGATGGATGTTGTACAAAATTCGACGTTCTGCCGACCAGGGTGGGCCTACGTCGAACCGCCAAATTCCACCCACCGAATCCCAAACAAGACAGCAACTTTTTCAGTTGGTCAAAATAGGTAACTGACCATGGTTGCTGTCTATTGGTATATATATTGGTATATATAGTTAGTCAATTGCCTTCATGATTTAGTTGTAAATTTTCAAACTGTCTGAAGCTGGATTTAAACCTGGAACAATCTGACTTGTAGCTCGTCCTTCTAACCACTCGACTATGGAGGCATCTTCATAGAGACTAATATTTAATTATTCCATTTATGGTACGAAGACTGTTTCTGAAGCAAAGACTTCAATTCGATACTAGGATGACAATTGGATCCTGTGATAAAGCTGTGAAGGCTTCTTCGTTGAGTTTTCTCTCCTATCCTGTCCGTCTGGTAATTGAAAACATTGCTGATAGAGGGCAGTGCGGTACGATGGCGTTACTATTGGGGTCTACGTTGGTAAATGAACAGGGTCCAACAGTCGGACCACCTGCTGCCTGTCGCCATGATGCCGTCCGGTTGGATATTGCCTCTGAGTCAACAACGACCCATTTGCAATATGCCGCCACGTCGGTAGCTACCTTAAATCTATTCATTGAGCCGATTTGATGGACGCCACCCTTTACCCATTTTCCAGCCACCTCTTTGACAGCAGCCGCCATAAATCTAGACGTCGCCCCATCAGGATGCAGCGGCATTTTATGTTAGTTGTACTGTAGAATGATGATGATAATGAGAAGTGTTGGAACTCAGACGTCCTTGGGACAAGGTGAATCGATAGTGATTTGCCATGTTTTACTCCTTATTGAAGTTTTATTTATCTCCCAAGTAGACCCTATGGAACCTACCGCATTGAGTGAGTTCCGAACCACTTTTATCCTCACGGGAGTCGAACCTAGAGCACGTTAATTTCAAGGCGACGAGCGGTCAGTTTTTGCAGATAATTCTCAGGATAAAGAGAAGACAGGGGGAGCTGCAGGTTAATGCACCCTAAACGATCGTTCCTACATTCAGAACAAAAGATACGGAAATTCTTCATTTCTGCAATCGCACGCACGCACGCACGCACACAAAACAAACATTGACAATGACTGAATGGTTGTTATTTTTCATTCGATAATCTGCCTCATTTAGTACCAATTCTTCTCCTTCTCCCCCCCTCCTACTTTCGTTGTTAAAATACCATGGCTGGTACTTCTCCAAGTGCTATTAGAATCCTCCGAAAATAGCGTGCTTTCAGAACATTTATATTAAGAAGCATTTCTGGAAGAGAGCTGATCAGTTTCGGCACTGTTGTCTAAATGGCAGTATCATTAACTTTACGAACGTCTATTGCAATCGGATGCTCTGATAAATTCTGGACATTTTACTTTACATTGTGCCAAGCAGCCGTGGTCTAGTAGAGTGTTTCTGAACCGCTGGCCCGCAAGATGTTCTCATAGAATTTGTCATTTTAGTTTTCTAAATACATTTCATGAATAAATCTTTTGTAGTTGAAATATTCTGAGGTCAATAATATTCGTGAACCCAGAATGCCTAAATAGCATTTGTGTAGCAAATGTTAGTAGACCCTCCTCAGCTCACAGCAAACCGTAAGTGTGTTTGTGTGTGTGTGTGTGCGGGGGGCGAGGGGGGGGGGCGGAGATGATCATTGGTTACGATTGTATTTCAGATCCTATTTACACACGCAAAAGTAAATTGTTATGTGTAGCCAAGAAAATTTTACGAAAGAACGGGCCTTTATGTCAGTAACCAAACCACGTATTTTTAAACATGGAACTATTCACTCGAGACGGCGTAAACCATAGTGGTGTTACCCCTGTATCTTACCAATTAATTTTGTCTTACCTTGTGAAAGTATTCCTGAATGATCTAGAATTTTCAAATATAGAAATCTTTGGAGAGGGAACTATCGCTTGAAGGGGTCCCTTTGGCTTCCTTCCAAAATGTATAAAATAAGTATCTCTATTCGAAAGAGAATATCTCTTTTATAATAAATAAGATGATTTTAACATACAAAAGGTTTGTTTGTATAACTTATCAAGTATCAACATAGTTGTTAACACTGTTGCTGCATCTCATTGTACCATTAATTAATATGTGAATATTCTTCATAGATATGGCTTTCGTTCACAACATTGTAAATGTCTTCATATATCACTGATTAGCATAGTACTTACCTAGAGATAACTGCTTCAATGTAGCTTTAAAACTGAGTTCGAATTAAGAATCTAGTTCCATTAAGTTTCATTAAATTGCATTGAGAATGCCCCAACGCCATCTGTCCGCGTTTGGTGGAACTGCGTCCACCTGAGTGACGGCTGTGTGATGAGCACTGATGAGCACCTAATCCCGAACATGCGTATCAGGGGTTTTCTAGACCGAGTGTGACCGTCACGTCTTTATTCACGTGACTCCCCAGTTTACCTCACGACGCTGGGTGGACGCCGAGAAGTGGGACTACAGCCAGGAATTGAACCCGGGACCACGCGGACATGAGTCCAACGCTCGAAACACTAGACTGTGCAGCCCTTCAAATAATTGTATAACAACCTAATATATCATTATACATTATATTCCTGATGTCATGACATCATGTCTGTTACATATACCCCTTCTTAAAAAAATAATATTCGTGAATATAATTTCCCAAAATCACATTATGTTACTTCACTTTGACACGTGTTTAAATGACACTGCTTGGCTATGTATTTCATAGATCGTTTCATAATCCTTGCATTTTAAGTTATGTTTCGATATTAAATTGCAAGTCTTCTTACCCCAGTAGCACACAAACGTGTTTTGAACGTTGAGTTTTGGTTTATTTCGTTGATTAACCGTTATCGGTTGAAAAAAATACGTTTAATTTTATATCATATTTCAACAAAGACTTGATATTGTTAATAAAGTGTTAGCTCAACGTGGATTCAACTGCTATTTCAACTATGGTATAGACTTCGTTTCATGGAATTCTTTCTAATTTAATGGAATAAAATTTGTAAATAAAAGCTAATTGAGTGGCATTAACTATTTTTTGTCATCTTTTGCATGTTGAATGTTATTGAACTGTGCCCTAGATTATCTTTCCAAGTTAATTGCACAAAAATTGTGCTTAAAAGCGAATAGAATAAAATCAACTTACATTTCTCATGTTCTCATTTGCATGTTGAAAACAGATTGAATTTTACTATATTTCAACGAAAATTTAATTTAGTTAATAGGGCGTTAATGTGAAGCGTTTTCAACTTTCCTTTTCAACTATGACAAAGATTTTCACTTTATATGCGTTTTTCTAAGGCGAGATATTACATTTATTGAAAAAACACACATTTCCCTAGTAGCATACAAACGTTGAAAATACTTGGGTTAAATGTTAGTACCGAAACGTTATGTTAACTTTGTAAATGTACCGAAATGTCCGCCTGTTCAACGGTTTATTTGACGTTGAATAATGGTTGAGAAGAAACGGGTTTATTTGGCCAAAACAGAGCATGAATGCTGTCTATTGGTAAACATACTTTTAGTTTCATTTTGATCCGTTGCTTTGATCACGATATACGGTGTTAATTTTCCAACAGAAAATAATCCAAGCGGTTGCTTGGGGGTTCGAACACAGGAACGTTCTGCACTTCTAGTTGGTAGCTCGTGGCGTTGACCACTTATCCAAGAATCCACCTGGCCAGACCACTACTCTTTTATTGTATTGCTGAAATTAAATTAAATGAACACATGAAAAATATAGTTATTTTCATTGTATTTGCTTTTAATTATAATGTTTAAACAATTAAATTCAAAATACAAGTATGACACGAAATCTAGGCCATAGTATGAATGATAGTTGAAAGTGCGTCACATTACGTCGTATCAACGAAATTTTAACTTAATTGAAATATGATTTAAAATTCAGTCTGTTTTCAACGTGCACATGAGAACACCACAATTAGTTTTTAATTATATTTTTTGACATAACATTAATAAGAAATGAATTAAACAAAATCTATTATACCATAGTTGAAAATAACATATTGAATACACGGTGTATAAACGTCCTTTCAACGCAATGACGTGTTTTGAAATATGATTTAAAAATAAACGTATTTATTTTCAACCGGTAACGGTTAATCAACAAATTGAACCTAAAATCAACGTTGAAAACACGTATGTGTTCTACTGAGATTAATAGTGCAGCCATGGTCAATGTGGTAAAAATGCACATTAAGATAGAAGCAAAGTATTCTTTATTCTTACAAAAATGATAAAACGACGGATCTGGATTTGTGGCGACTGCATTCAAGACTTCCTTTTACGTCTTCGTAATATAAAGATAGTAGTGAAAGAAGAGTGACTCTCAAGGCGGCTTCGTGGTTGAGTGGTCAACGTGTCGAGCTACCAATGACGAGTGCGGAACGTTCCAGTCTCGAATCCCACAGTAGACGGTTGAATAATTTAGTGTTGGAGAATTAATAGTGTATATCATGATGAAAGCAATAGACAAAATAGAGCTAAATGTGTATACCAATAGACAGCAACCATGCTCTGTTTTGGCCAACTGAACCCATTTCTTCATCGTCCGCTTCTTGATTTCAACATGTTTCTTCTCAACTATTATTCAACGCCCAATAAACCGTTGAGCAGGCGGACATTTCGGTACATTTACGACGTTAAAATAAAGTTTCGGTACTAACGTTTAATCCACGTATTTTCAACGTATGTGTGCTATTGGGGTACATAATTCCTCCGCCTTTTCGTAATCACATGTTTTCCTACAGTTCTTAGCTTGTTCAGCACAGTTATTTACATCAAAAGTGTTGACATGTCACATCTGGATGTTGATTTTCTGTGATAATCATCACCTCACCTGGACCATCACAATTCTGTTTTCTTTCTCACTATTTTCATTCACCTCATGATTATCCTGAGATTCCATAGTATAATACAAACATTTCTCCTCTTTGACTAAACTTATTTTCTTGTTCTTCTAATTAAATTTAACTTAATCGAATTGTCCCCAAAAGTCTTGTCCTAATATAACATTTCGAGACTACAAATATAACTAATAAAATATTTTCGTCATGGCCTTCAAATTTAAAGGCGTTCTTATCCTACAATGTACTTTGATGTTATTTTCACCCACAGTTTTTAGTTTTATATTTTCAACACCTACAACATCTAGTTTCATAGCAAGATGAACAAGAAAACGGTCAATTTATCCCTTGGTTTACTTGTTACGAGGTTTCAACTGGAAGAATCCGCCATTTTTTCCCTTTCAATAATTAGATAACAACAATCTTAGGTAACAAATATTGCACATAGGAGGTATCAATGGTTAACCCTCAATATATATACTCCCGGTTGGTCGAGAGGTAGCGCGCTTGTCTTCTTTGTAAGTGCTTACGGGTTAGAGTCTAGTGTAGGAACATTGAACGATATCAATATACCGAAACACCGATAATACCAAAATATTGAAATACCAATAATATCGAAATACCGAACAGTATCAATATACTTGACAGTATCGGAATATTGAAACACTGGATTATTCTGAAATTCCGAAAACAATAATATGGACCAAGTAGCTTGGCAGAGCTGAAACCAGGTCAGTTTTGATGAACCGACCTGACTCTGACATACGTGACCCGGTCTAAAACTTAACCCGTTTGACCCGATCTGAGAACTTAATGAGCTCCAGTTTCGTAATTTTCGTGTTCTGGGTAGGGGTAACACCTCCGGTCTCGGTCACCCCTCAAACGCAAGGAAATAATCAAATGCTGTACTTTGTCTTCCGGGTGAAGAGACCTAAATCGGGTCACCGAGCCCCAAGCATAGACCCGCTCCAAATCTTGACGTACTGTGCTATAATCACAATCATTTTATTGTTGATTGGAGAGTAGGGATGACCAAACGGATCCGGATATCGGATATCCGGAACTGCGAATGTCCGAATCCGGATGTCCGGATCCGAGTTTCGGATATTCAGATACCAGGGGCATGGACACATCATCATAGTCTTTGCTAATTCGTACGTATTTTCGGGATTTATTCGGCTAACAAACGATACGACTTATTTTGGTTTCTTTCACTCTTCATTTTGGAGTATTGTGAGGGGAGAGAGGGAAAACAGAATCATAGAAAGAGAGAAGTAATTGTTAAGCTATACATGAATTGTAAGAGTAGTGCCATTGAAATCAGTCATAGAAGTCTGATACTAATACATACATTGGAGTGACAAAAGGAAAACAAATAATCGACAGCATCTGTTTGTCTCTTCAAACCCCACCCTCCCCATCGCCAACCGTGACTCTTTGCTCTCTGACGTGGATAGCAGTCACTATGTAATAAACATCGCGCTGTTAAAAGGAATGAACAAACATGTCCTCCCTTCCCTTTTAAGCATGCAGCGAAGTAAAAAAAAAAAAAAAACGAAACTCGTTTTTCAGATTCCGTAATTTGTTTTAGACAAATAAAGCATGTATTTTAGAAAAAATAAGGATTAAAAATGTTCCTATCAACTAACTTTGGACAATAAACAATAACAATCAACTACACAACTATCTCTATAAATATATTTTTC
>JAGDQP010004215.1:41478-86992 GCA_022664845.1 Lepisma saccharinum
GTTTGGGATTCACAGATTTTGAAAAAGCTTTCGATTCGGTCTCCTTGTCAGCAGTACTTAAATCACTTGAACATCAAGGCATCGAAAGTGCATACATCAAGTTACTGCGAAACATTTACTCGACTGCCACTTCTGTCATTAGGCTACATCAAGACAGTGAAAAATTTAAAGTTGGTAAAGGGGTAAGGCAAGGAGATTCGATTTCTCCAAAACTGTTTTGTGCGGTCCTGGAGAGAGTGTTCCAGAATTTAAACTGGGATGAAGTTGGAATTAAAATTAATTGCGAATATCTTCATCATCTACGGATCGCTGATGATATAGTCCTGTTTGCTTCAAGTGCAGAAGAACTACAAACCAGAATGGAAGAACTGAATAACGAGAGTTCGAAAATAGGCCTTAAAATGAACTTAAATAAAACAAAAGTAATGTACAACCAACATGCTCCAAAGAAGGAAGTGAAGATTAACGGAGAGACAATAGGTATAGTTGATGAGTATGTTTACCTAGGCCAGCTTAAAACATCGAATGCAAAGGTGACTGATGAAATAAATAGAAGATGTAAAATGGCGTGGAGTTCGTTTGGAAGACTACACTTTATTTTCAAAAGCAAACTACCAATGTGTCTGAAGGGTAAAGTTTATAATCAATGTGTCTTACCTGTAATGATGTACGGCTGCGAAACTTGGACATTGAATGCGCAAGCGACTCAAAGATTGAGAGTCACACAAAGAGCAATGGAGAGATACATGCTAGGAATAACCAGGAGGGACAGGAAGAGAAATGAATGGATTCGCGCACAAACAAAGGTAGAGGATGTAATCAAGACTGAGAAGAAGATGAAGTGGAGATGGGCCCGTCACATAGCTAGACGAACAGATGGAAGGTGGACGACAAATGTACTACAGTGGATTCCTAGAGAAAAGAAACGACCGAGACGACGTCCAAATGTAAGATGGGTAAATGAAATCAAGCGTTTTTCAGGAGCTACATGGATGAGGATATCAGCAGACCGAGATATGTGGAAAGAAAAGGGTAAGGCCTTCATCCAGCAGTGGATAGAAAACGGCTGAATATGATGATATATATATATATATATATATATATATATATATATATATATACTGTATATATCACCGAACCGCCGTAACTCAGTAGTAGAGCGTTGGCGTAGGATTCGGGAGGTCGTGGGTTCGATCCCAGTGGTTGATCATCCTGACTTAATTTTTTCCAGGGTATTTCCTTAGTCACACCAGGCAAATGGGGTGGCACCACCTTCAACATAGGCCCTGGCCAACATCTTCCCGAATCCTTTTCCCTCCCCTATTCCGACCTGAGCCTTAGATGCCTAAAGGCTATAAATAAAATTCAAAAATTCAATTCTCTGTCTCTCCTTTCTTTCTTTATTTGGCTGATGCTGCGGATGATATAGGCAGAGGAGGAGAAGGTATTGGCCAGGGCCTTTCATAATTTACCATCCCGGCATCACAGTTTCAGATGCCTCATAATAACGAAATCCGAAGTCTGGGTCTTTGAATATGCGACCGGAATCGGACGAATCCATTGGACCGGATATCCGAAACCCTGATGATCCGTGTTTTGGATATTCGGATTCTGATTTGGTCATCCCTACTCAACAGATTTTCAATAACAGTTTTCGAATGTTGCTGAAATGCATTTTGCTGCTGGCTTTTAACCCATCCGTAAAACTGCCGCTGCGTTATTCACTTTGTTAATTGACTCCTCGTGAAGTCGGCGAAGCTACAGCAATTGTGTTTTCATTATCAGGAAAGGACTCAAATAGTACCTGATTAGAGCGGACCGCAGTGGCTCAGTGGTCAGATCGCTCACCTCTGGAGCTTGGGTTCGTCAGTTCAAACCATCCTGGTGCCATGTGGGCGTTGTGGCGAACAAACACCATGTGCGTGGGTTTTCTCGGGGTTCTACCGTTTCCTACCACTTTCTTCATTCCACCAATCATTCCATCATCATCCATCTGGTCTGAGCCTGAGTTGCCTAAGACCTTAAAAATTAAATTCAAAGCACCTCATTACAGCACAATAATTTATAAAAATGCGTGCTCTTTCTTGATTTCGAAATAAGTCTGTGCTTTAATGTAAATACTTTAATGTTTATTATCAGTATAGTATTCTGTAATATGAATAATCAGCTTTTTCTTTATCATGTTAATCTTATTTTCTTTTCTTCTTATTTGAGATCGCCAACATTTCATTGCTTATCTCTCGTATTAATATACACTATATTATTACACTGGCAAGGTTAAAAGATTGACATTTGCACCCATTTGCTGTCGATCGGGTGGTTGTCAATCTTTCTGTATTAATTTCAATGTTTACCTAGCACAAGGTTCTTGTGGAAAAGGAATTAGAGCCTCAAAATTATACTATTTTTTTACATACTAACCTTAATTTCGAGATGTGAGTCCAGGCCAAATCCTTAAATACATACGTCCATAAGTACTTCCATGCATTGTTTTTCGGTATTTTGATATTGTTCGGTATATTGATATCGTTCGGTATTTCGGTATATCGATAATTGTCGGTATCCAAAACGTACCGAAAGTCGGTATGAAAATCTCAATACCCAACACCTCTACCTGGAGGTTTCCGCTGTCCTTTACGATTGGATTCGGGCTGTTTCATATGACTTGGTCGGGATCCTCTTCGGAAAGCACTGATGGGAGTCCAGACCGTGGTTGATTTCGACAGCTTCTGTTTATCCCCATCCGTGAATTTTCGAAACCGACGACATATGCTATCGTCAAATGCATCTTCACCATACACTTGCCGAATGTTGAGGCAGGCTGCGGCTATATCACTTGCTGCCTTCATCGAACTCAAAAAGTAAATACAATAGTATCTGGTTCTGATGTGCTCCTTTTCGGTCTCAATTTCACCGACACGATACGCTGTCCGGTCTGTTCGTCCACACTCCCTGCTTGTCTCTTCTCATACGAGTAGTTGCTTGGCTTCCGATTCACCTACTGGAAGTGCCATCTGTGAGGTTACTCAGGTTAGTACTCTGCTAACCTGTGACATTTCAAAATGGGTTGAAGTTTTGCACTCACTCAATAAATAACTGTCCAGGTTTTTATTATTATTATTATTACTCTCGTCTGTATTTGCACCGTATTCCGATAGCTCTTCAAAAAGCATGAAGTCTGGATGTTCTACAGATCTCGGGAAGTTATTTCTAACTATGTTATTGCTACCCTTAAAAGATATTGGGGACTTCACAATGTCCATTCTTTTCTGTCACCTGTTATAGGCTGCAAAGTCTTCTTCCGATTCGTGTGCACTCTTCCATTTCCTACGTCTTAGCATTGCTCTAACATTCCAGATAATATTTCCGAAAATTTAAGTTGCAACAATGGTTACTATGTGTTTTTTTTAGAAAAATGCTATTTGCTAAGAGGATATCATTGTATACACCTCTCCATGACAGTAGTTGGTACTTTAATTCGACAGCCGTTTTCAGATTTATTTTGCTGCAAATTTCATAGCTCGTGTATTTTGGCAGTTTTTACGATGAAGGTTTGTGTATCGCCTATACTAGCGAGCACAGAAGGAAAACAATAGAATGAGTAAAATGTATGATATTTCGTTTGTAATTTCTTCATATCACATATAATATTTTGTGGCCCGGAAATATTCCGGGGCGGACCAAAATCAGTACTGCTACTTTGCAGTTAGTAGAGAGATCTACAAAGGCTAGGAGAAGATAATCCCGAACAAAATTATCACGGTGAAAGGAAGCGGCTTCACCATTACAACTCTGAGACTGAAGATGAATGATATCGACAGGGCTCAGAGATGGACAGAGGACCACATCTTTAATGTCTGCCTTTACTGCGAGGTCGTAGAGCTGAAAACCACACCGCTAAATGATGTCAAGAAATAGTAACAAATCTAGGAGATATATTTGGTACGACTAAGGAGAAACCTTAGATGGCCGACTACTGCGGTCGTAGCTGAGTTGGTAGTAGTCAACACTACGACCGACTACTACCGTCTAATGATCGATGATGCTGCAGTCCATACGGCTGTTGTTGTCAAAATGTGTTGTAACTTCAAGGGGGATTTCTCATCCGCATTACAGCCCAGATTTAGCGCCTAACGACTTTTACCTGTTCTCTAAACTGAAGAAAAGCCTTCCAGGAAGAAAGTTTTCGAACGACAATGACGTGAAAGAAGCAGTTTTGAGCCATTTGCAAACAAAATGTCGGACTATTTTTTCACCGGTATACAAATGCTAATTCAAAGATGTGGAAAGTACATTGAAGTGAAGACTGGCTATATTGAAAAGTAACACTTTTAGAGCGTTTTCTTTCTACTAGCTCTAAAAGTTAGTCAGGCCGGAAACTTTTGGAATTACCCTCGTACATGACCGCACCTAACCTCTACTAACCTATGATCGCCTAGGAAAAACGCCAGAAAGCAATTATTAATAACAAATATGAACAGATAGAAATGTATTTTGGAAGAAAGAAAAAAAAAACTTAATCCCCGCCGACATTCGAACCAGAGTTCTTTACTCAACAAAACAAGCCAACGTCTTAACCACTTAGCCACGGTCGAGGCTTGCAAACAATGCTTTCGAAGTTGTATGTATAGTTCACGTATGTTACATTGCACGTGCGCAGATGTCATTCGCGAGTGGTTATGTCTGTTTAACGTCCTATTCAGAAAATTAATTTGCTTTATAATTATACTTAAGAGAAAATACAATAATTACTAAGCAAAGCAATACGTTGTAATGAACAAAGAAAAACGTGTGCTAGTTTAACGAACTAACTAACGACTTGGCTTCATCAGACACACTTTCTCTACGAAGCTAAAGTTTTCAAAACGTTTTCAAAAACGATTTTGCCGAGATCCGCAGCCACAAAATAAATCTGCAGTTACAGGCTGTTAGGTGGTGTTGTGAAACATGGACGTAAGAATATAATAGGACTAGTAACAAGCCAAAATTTGAGCCGAAAGTGCGCCTTGCCGCCATGTTGAATTGACCAAATTGCAACTGGCCATAAGAAGTAATGTTAATTGAGTCACTTTTAATTACAAATTTTAAATTTATGTGAAATAATTTAAGGTATGTGAAGGTTGCGTCTGATGAAGCCGCAAAAGAGGTACGTGTGAGGATAAACAGGTAAGCAATATCTGTTTTTTCTTCAATAATAATAGTGAAATAATATCGTTTCAAGATTTGAATGATCACTGCTCTTGAGAAGGAAGTGTATTGCAATAACACTTATTTTACAAAAATTAGTAGTTAAAGACAAATTTAGATAATTATAATTTTTGCACATTCACAATTTCGTCTGCTTCCTTTCCAGGAAGTAGGCGCGATCCGCCATATTGGAATGACAAACTGCACTCTCAGCAGTCCCATTTTATAACATTGAGTGAATTGCTTGTTACTAGTCCTGTTATATTCTTACGTCCATGTTGTAAAATCATACACATTAATCATATTTAGGTGTTTTAGAGGGAAAACATACATCTTCTACTCTCCCAACCAGTAATCACAATCTACAAGGAAATATGGACTGATCGAACCCATTTAAAATTTAATGAATATTTAGAGGCACGCAACAGAATGGAAACATAATCTTGATGGTCCACTATTAATAAGAAAAACAGCATCAAATTTTTGTTCAAAGATATCTTACGCTTGTTTACGCTTGCGACTCGTTACTTAATACTGTATAATTTGTACTCAAAAAAGAATATTGAATGTCTTCTGCTGTGGTATTTCTATCTAACATTTTTGAAAGAAATATCGATTTTAGAATATCGAAAAAAAAAATATCGATCGAGGTATACAATGGCCCTTGATAGGGTTTCGGATTAAGGCTGTAGATCATCCCCGCCATCTTGGTATGCACTTTCCATTGATTAACATGAGAATTGTTTTACTTGTTTTATACTTTTCAGGAGTATAGTTTTAACTTCTTTTTTTTCACAGTTTATCGTCATGCTCTCTTTTACTCATGCTACTTTATAGAAATGCAATATTTTACACAGGAACAGTATAATTTCCCGTTAACATATTGTCATTTATATAGCAAACTATTAATAATACATTATACTTATATATTTGGAGAAACTTCACAAACCAAAACTATACAAGAGTCAAAATAACCACCAAGACAAATTTTGTGAAAGCAGAACTTAAATATTCTACATCCGAGAGGCAAAAAATGAGTAAAGCAATGCCCGTGTAAATCAATGGAAGGTGCGTACCAAGATGGCGGGGGTGATCTACAGCGTTAATGCATACTTATTTGAGTAGTAAATTCTATATTTCTTTGAGAAATATTACGTAGTAATACCACAGACCACAGATGAGGACATTGAAAAGTCGTATTTCAGTAGTGAATATCGGTCTCTCCTATTCATTGGGATGCATTTGTTTTCCGAAAGAGACATAGGATTCCTACTCATTGTACATTCGAATAAAAAATTTGTTAAATTCGTTATTGGTGACACTTACAGTATAATGGGTAGTAAGTAGATGTATGTATTATTTGCCTTTCAAATAATAACATATTTATACAAACGTTTATACGATTGTGCAACATTTACCTAACAGCCTGTAACTGCATATTCATTTTGTGGATGTGGATCTCGGCAAAATTGTTTTCGAAAACGCGTTGAAAACGTCAGCTTCGTACACTCTCTGCTGGCCGATGGTTTCATGGATACTATTTCCCTTCTATTAATATAATGGGTACCCTCTTGGGCACGACTTCACTGTACCCATACTACCTTTATGTGTAAGTCAAAACGTCTGCTGTGCCCATTAATTCATGGGTACATGTCATGGATACGTTGTGTACCTACAATTATTGTAGGTACATTCAATTGAATTGTGGATACAAATTGTACCCACAATTTTTGAGAGGCAGTGGCGAATCCAGTTTTGGGTTTCGAGGGGCGGTTCTTTGCCTCCCAGTTATTGAGAAGGAACAGTTTAATAAAAACAAAAAATAATGGGAAACTATGAATCCCTGTGCCCGTCACTGATTCTCAAAAACTGTGTGTACAGGTAAGATTCATAGGTACAGTTTTTGCAGTGTAGATTGTAATACGTATGGCAGTTTTGGCAATTTCAGGCTTGTTTGCAGAAACAAAACTAGGTTTTCTTTAACACAATACATTATTTGAAGCCTCACCCCCTTCTATTCACTTCTACATAATAAAATATGTTCTTCTTTGCACTTACTTTTACGCATTTGGTATGAAACCAGACGCAACACTTCAAGCACTGGATCATATGTTCAATATTTGTTTCTTCGCATATAATGCAATACCAGCTACTCGAATTGAGTTGAATTTTATTTAAGACGACTTTGGCTCAAGTCCAATAGATGATAATGAGAGAATTGGTGGAATGAAGAAACTGAAAGGAAACGGGAGAACCCTGAGAAAACTCAAGCGCAAGGTGCTTGTTCACCAGAAAGCCCACATGGAACTAGCTGGGTTCGAAACGCATACTCCACGCACCAGAGATGAGCGCTCTACCACTGAGCCGCCGCGGCACTAACTAGTTGAGTTGTTGCTGGTAATTGTTGCAGATTTCTTACCATTACCTTCTTCGGGTTTCTTGTTGTTGGACTGAAGATCTTTTTAGGTTGTACATTTTAGAAGAAACCTGGTGGTGCATTTTATAAGACATGGCCATTTTGATTTTAACCCTGCTTTGTGCCCCAAAGATGAGAAATAATTAATTGATTACTGTTCATACTATTAACATAAATGAGATAAGGAATACGCCTTTTAAATGCTACAAAATTCATACATTCCTGTGAGTGTGTTCAGGTTTAGTTGTTTACTCAAATTATTACTTCTTACTATAGAAAATTTAACAAGGGCCCTCTTCTCGAGCTGTGTTGCATCTACACTGAGCGTGTTCCGTGTAGGTACACAACACGTCTGCTTGGTAGCGCCACTGTGCTAACGGTTTGCCAAATACACAAGTGGTACAATTGACAAGCCGGACAAATCATGAGACTTTACCCTTCTACTTCGATTGTGTTTTGCCAAGTCCACACCGCTTACGTTATTATTTTTCGAGATATGACGTCATTTTCGATGATCCAGCTTTAACTTTGAGCACCTGCAGCTCTGAAGTTGTGCGTGTTTCGAAATTTCTTGAAACAAACTTTCTTTCTTGTTTTTGTTGTCCGGAATCCACCTTCAAATCTTTTGCACCCAATAGTCTATCACCCTGTATATGCTGATACCTCTAATTATATATATCACCCTTATATCATTACTGTAGCCAGAACCACCTAAGTGGTTCGGTGTCGTGGGGCCAAATTATCTTTAGAATCCATTTCCATGGGTTTGAACCCTTTATCTGCGAACATTATTTATTCAATGAACATACACTAACAGGCATACAATAAATAAATAAAAAATATACAATTTTGTTTTGATCAGTATATTTTCTTGTTCTTGTTTATTCTATGTTTATTGTTCTTTCTTGTTACCTGTAGTTTGTGTGTGTGTGTGTGTGTGTGTGTGTGAGAGAGAGAGAGAGAGAGAGAGAGAGAGAGAGAGAGAGAGAGAGAGACAAAAGTTTAACGCCGCTTAAGTTACATTTAATCTGCTTTTCTTTTCTCATTTACTTTCGAGATTTTATCCTCCTGATTCAAAGAGTACCCGATTTTTGTCCGCCCTAAGCTGTTGCCTAGTTAGCGTATTGGAATCTAAAAGCGCTTGTAGCTGCTTTTAGAATTAGTCATATTTGTTTAGATATTATGACATTCAAGGACAATGAACTCCAATTTCAGGAAATTAGATCTCCTTTCAGTTAATTAATTCCTTAATTTTTAGGCACCCTTCCAGTCCATTAAGCCATTAATTTTTAGATCCTTTTTTTTAAATTACGCCATCAATCTACTGTCCCTGACTTCATACGCACTGGGAAAAGACTCAGCTTTAGTGTTGCCCACGAGACGAGAATCAGGCTCTCTCGTCTCGAAAATGTCTTGTTCAGACTGTCTCGTCACGAAAAGATGAACATTCTATGTTACAAGAGTCCTGTCTCGTCTCGTTTTGCATAGACATTTCTCTGTCTCGTCTCGCCTCGTGGGCAACACCACTCAGCTTCGAGTCTCGCGCAAGGCAAGGTTCCTGTCTAAGGTTTTCGGAGGGTTTTCTTAGTCGTGTCAAGTAATTCTTGATAGTACCTTCAGTAGAGGTCTTGAATACTACCTCCCACATTCCTTCATCCAGGTTATAGCAAAGTGTTAGACGGTCTATAGCTATGAGGCGGTGTAAAGATCAGACATGTGAAAGTCATTAATTTCTATCTTTCCCTTTCAGTCCATTAATCCATTAACCTTTAGCTCACGATATTTTTCAAGGGTTTGTAAACAGTTATTGCTGGATACGTTATTTTAAATTATTTTTACCTGCAATTTAAGGAAGGGGGATTGCACCTTTTGAATTAAGAAGAGGATGAAAGTCCAAATCATTAGATCTCCTCTGTCTTGGAGAAACGGAGCACTTTCTCCAATAGTCAGTGTTACCGTTCAGTCGTCATTCAGATATTGTGAAAATGAGATGTTAGGGTATAAAAGACAAGAAGCCATCACATCGTCGTCACCTTTTGTTTCTAAGCTTAACACTGAAATATGTACTAAGATAAAATAATCCGAAAGGTAATATATTTCCCCATTTGAATCTCTGAAAATAACAATGCTGTGAGGAGGGACCAGAAAAAGAGCAAAACTGGAAGAAATGGAGAAAGAAAATTTTGCTTTGAAATGCCTGGAAATAGGACAAAACACAAATTATGGTGTTCTCATGGGGGTAGGTGACATCTAGTTCGTTAAACAAAATACCAAGATAGAGCTGTGAAAAAGGGAACGTAATTTCAGAGACAAGTGATATCCCTGTGCATCCCCAAGCCTAACGGATTCAAACCCAAACGTAGGTCTGATCTCATCTTAGTATCGTAGTTGATATATGATCAATATGGAGAACAACATTCACAATGAATTTATAGAAGTTGATTTCTTTTGTAAAACAGAAACTTTACGTTTCAGTAATCATTTTAATTTGGTGCCACCATCATCATACGATTTCACTCAATATTATATAAAATCTTCGATACTGCAACTATTTTCGCCTTACAACCCTTTAAATCTGAGTGCAAGACTTACCATCACATCCATAATCCATATTATTTCTTCTTTCTGGTTCTTCCTATTTCTTTACATTCATCTTTGGCTACTTGTATAATAATTTGCAGTAGTTTTTCTTTGTTTACTGTTCGTGTCATCCTATATAAATGCCCCTCCTTTCTTTCTCTACATGGTTCCTCTTTCTTCCCCCTTCCGTAAACTATCTCTCCCTGTGAGTGTGTGTCTCTTCGTATCTCCTAGGTTCGCTGTTTAAATGCAGATATTCCATGTGGCACCATGGAGCCAACTTTCCTTCTTTTCTTTTCTTTTCTGTTTTTTATCCTAAATGGCTGTTTGCCAAGAAGGAAAGAGACATTTAATATTCGTTTCCACAATTTGTGACCGCTATGTATAAAGTACGATCATAAATTGTAGATGAACGTAAGCAGTGAGTTTGTATGCTATATTTGTCTTCTTTCTCCCACCAACAGCCTTGGAAGGAGGGTACAGGATGGGAGGATGCATTGCAATTAAATGTCCAACTAAAAGAGATAATGCTCTTTTCAGAGGGTGAAAGAGAAGGAAGCAAGAGGTTGTATTGTAGAGGGAGAAATGTATAGTGTAATGTCAGGGTTGCAAACCATATTTCTTTTATCCAAAATGGTTTTCAACGCAATAGGAATGTTCGCAGGTAACCCAGGGCCAGGTGCAACACCGGGGTACACTTGTGAAACTGATGAAACATTTAGAAAATCTTAGTCTACTGATAGTCTAAGGGTCAGTTCTACAATCGACCGCTAACCTTCTAGTCAGCGCAAAGTTGAAGCCAACTCTTACTTTGCGTACTCTCATTGGCCAAAATCAGACTTGGCCTCCACTTAGCGCTGACTAGAAGTTTAGCGGTCGATTGTAGAACTGACCCTAAGTCTACTGAACTGCAAATCTTCTCAGTTCTGATTCGAAGTATGCGACCATAACTACCCTCAGTACCACCCACCCACACACGTGCTTTGAATGTTGTTGTTGTTTTGTTTTTTCGTTGTTTAACCATTATCGGTTTAAAAAGATCCCATTAATTTTAAATCATATTTCAACAAAGACTTGATATTGTTGTTAAGATGTTAGTTCAACGTGGATTCAACTGTTAAAATTTGTATTTATTTATTTAGAACACAACAGGAGAACCTAATTACAATGTTCCATATTTTACATTATTGTCACCGCTAGGAGTACAATCAACATACAGTATTTTTTTTTTTTACAATGTTATGAATTTGTTTAAGATTCATGTTATGAAAATCAATTTCCTCAACTCTTTTACTTATGTCATTATAGGCTGCGCTCATTCTCCAAGTTGGTGACTTTTGCATAATATTTGTTCGCGGTTTTTTATAATAAAAGAATCCTGAGGTTTTTTTGTTGTTTTTTTGGTTGATGGGACATGTATCTGAAAGTGTGAGAGCAGATTGATGCAATCTATTCTATTTGTAAACACTTTGTGAAGAAAAATCATTTCATGAATTTGTTCCCAAGACCCATCATGTTAAAGTTTGTATTTAATATTTTTTTTTTTTGCTATGAGTTCTCGGGTATACGCCTGTTTCTTTGTATACCAGGAATCTTTGGAATTTTGCTTGGATTTTTTCGAGCTTGTCTGAGCTGCGTGCAGTACTTGGATTCCAGATAGTGGTAGCGTATTCAATTTTTGATCTTACATATGTCTGAAATAGACGCATGAGAGTTTCAGTCTTCCTGAAATCCTTTCCCATTCTTATTATTAATCCCAGATTTCTATACGCTTCATTAACAACTTTGTCTACATGAACGTCAAAAAGCAATTTGGAATCAAATATTACACCCAGATCCTTTATAGTTTTGGGGTATGGTAGAGGCGTGTTATTAATTTTATATTTGAAATGCACGGCTGTCTGACGTCTCGTAAATGACATTACATTACATTTGTTAACATTAATTTCAAGTGAGTTATTGCTACACCATTTAACTATTTCGATTAAGCTAAGCTGTAGATTTTCACAATCATTCATTGAATTGATAGTAGAGTAAATTTTTAAGTCGTCAGTAAATAACAGTTTGTTAGGTGTTTTGATACATGTAGGGAGATCATTAATGAACAATAAAAATAATAGGGGTCCTAGGTTCGACCCTTGAGGCACTCCAGAAGATACAGGATATTCTTTGGATATTCCACCTTTGTAAACAACGTATTGTTTACGATCATTAAAATAGAACTCAAATAACTTGATTAAAAGCTAATTGAATGCCATTAACTAATACTTTGTGTCCTCTTTTGCATATTGAAAACACGTTGAGTTTCAATCTATATTCTAAAGAAAATTTGATTTGTGTTTTTAACTATTATATTGAACAGTACCCTAGATTACGCTTCACATGTGTCTTTCCAAGTTAATTTCATAAAAACTGTGCTTAAAAGAGAAATGAATAAAATTAACTACGTTTCTCATATTCTTATTTGCATGTTGAAAACACATTTAATTTTAAACTATATTTCAACGAACATTTAATTTCGTTAATAAGGAGTTAATGTGAAGTGTTTTCAACTATGACATAGGTTTCACTTTGTATGAGTCTTTCTAAGGTGACATTTTACACTTCTTGAGAAATACAAATTTAATAGTGCGACGATGGTCAAAGTGTTAAAGAAGGAAAATGCACATAACAAAGAAAGAACGAAAGTATTCTTTATTCTTATTCTTACATGATACTGAAATGACGCGTCTGGATTTATGACGATTGTATTCAAGACTGTCTTTTGCTACAGATACGGTAAACTACAAGTGATGACGTTCCATATTTACAATGTGCACTCTGAAGGCGACTCCGTGGATGAGGAGATAACGTGACGAGCTACCAACAGCGACGAGTGCGGAAAATTTCAGCTTCGAATACCAGAGCAGATGGTTTGATAATTTACTGTTGGAAAATTAATACTGTATATTATGATGAAAGCAGCGGACAAAATGCAGCTTAACATGTATACCAATAGACAGCAACCATGCTTTATTTTGGCCAACTAAACCTGTTTCTTCATCGTTAGCTTCTTTATTTCAACTTGTTTCTTTTCAACCATTATTCAACGTCAAATAAACCGTTGAACAGACGGACATTTCGGTACATCTACAACGTTAAAAGTACGTTTCTGTATTAACGTTTAATCCATGTATTTGCAACGTATGTGTGCTACTGGGATACTAGACCGTGGCTGCTGGGATACTAGACCGTGGACATTTCTTGCATTTAACCAAACTTACTCCATAGACAGAATGAGTCTTACTGACAAGAAAGTGCAAGTATTGCATCACAAATTCCTGAATGAAATTTTGCTCATATGTAGATAAATATCAGTTAGTAGCATATAACGATGCAGTGTGTTTTTGCCTAGCTCGAGTGGGTCTCAAGATATTGTGTTAAGTGTGACTATAGGAAGCCATAGGAATCACAAATTATGTGTGCATAATCGATAAGGATGACGTGCAGTGTACGTAGCATATAGTTTGAACAATATTTATGACGTGTAACTACAGAATATATAAAGCAGTAAGTGTGTGAACAATATACACATTGTAAATATGAAGCGTCATCACTTCTCTGACAAGAATCTTCCATTACGGAGTCAAAGAAATACTAGCTGGCGTCGATAATGACATTTTATGATTATCGGAGTGTGTTGACTAGTAAAAACCGTGCTATATATTTGTGGTGTTTTAATATACAGCTGCTGCTTGCTTTAGTTACTTCAGGGGATTTCCAATCAAATAATAAAGTTCCCAATATTGCCCGGAACCAAAACCCAACGGGACCGTGAACACCGCACAATTTATAGAACTAAAACTTCGTTCAAAACAAATAGATATCCAAGGTTATTTTCGCCTTAACTTGAGATTCAATTAGCTAAAGATACACTTTCTCTATAACTCAAAACGATTTGTCGTAAGTAGACTCTAGTTGCTATAAAGGATTGGTTAATTTCAAATCAAAAGAATAAAAGCATTTGCTTAAAATATACAATGGTGATATTTAAATATACATGAGTGGACTGTATGGATCTAGAGGTATAACTCGGTAGGGTACCTATACTAACCTCTGATTTAAACAGCGCTTCATAATTTCAGGTTTACTTTACAGGTGTCGCTTCGCTCTATTGTGTATACTAAGCACCCTCAAAACACACACACCACAAGGGTATCCTATCTTATAAACTTGACCCAAAACTTTTTGTTACTATTAAACAACAAATAGCTCTCCGTATCCATCCTGGATTTTCGCAGAGTCACTGGGACTGAGATGCCCTTGAATTTTTCTTAAAGCCGTAACGTTACTAGTTCGTTAAAAAACTTCAGTTGCAAAACTAAACTTGTGTAACATCATTACTTTAACTTTGACAAGAAACACATATCTTTTTCTATGACTCTACTACATGCATCGCAAAGTTTGTAAGTGCTTCAACTTAAAAAAAAAAAAACTAAGTCCAGAGAACTGCAATTTTTCCTCTCTTAAACTTTCACGAAAAAGTTTATCTCTAACGTATGTTATGTTACTACCTTCTACTCCTTCTATTAGTAGTAAACTGCTTCTTTAAAAGAACGTGGATAAATATGTTGCTGCTGTGCGGTAGAACAATAACTTTATAATCTCTTAACCTCAGAGTTTCTTCGTGAGTTGGCTTTCGACGAGAAATAGCTTTAACCATAAAATCTATTTAATAACATACCCCAAAGCTACACCGTAGTGGGGCTTTGTCCACCACGGCGCTTAGAGCAGCCAAACCAGTCACAAGCAAATGCTCCAAAACATCTAACTAAAATTAGAAGTCTATGGCAAGGTATTTATTCAGAGGGTTAAAGACAATACATTTAACTATATAAATTCCACCTCTAGTTTGACGTTTCCGCCATTGACTATTACTAGGTTTGAACATTCAACTGGTGTAGCTAGTACCTTGTCATCATTACATTTTCAAATGACAAATGTTTTCCTTTTCTTCTCACTCTTATTTCAATAAATATAAATGCTGTGCCAATATTCTATATTACAAAAGCACACTTTAACTCTATATAAAAAAGTTGCTCACTTCAAATTTCTGCTATAAAAGTAGAGACATCTACCAAGCATCATTCGCAACATTTCCTTCCATTGCAACCAGGAAAGGGCCATATCATAAGCTTCCCCCTCCGTGAGAAAAAAATATTAATTTTATTTCTGTTTCTAAATACATAATTAAAATCTTTAAATTCATTGAACTCATAAAATTAATATATTTTTATAGGTTTCAAAATCAAATCAATAATTCATTTAAATATTATAGTTTTCTTTTGCAAAAATTAAGTTAATATCTTATCATAATAATAAATTTATAACATTTAACTTTTTACAACATTTTTCTGGGAATCATTAATTTAATTGATTAACTTTCAACTTTGTATAATCAATTAAAATATCATTAATTCATATTTTATCTTTCAATATACAAAAATAAAATTAAACTTCTAATAATAAAAACAACATTTCAATTTCCTTCAACAAATAAAATTACATTATTTTTATAACTCCTTTAGAATCCCAATTAAAATATGATAGGTTATTTGTTTAACCCATACCATTCTAAAGTTTCATTTATATACATTGCTAATCAATTTGCTTTTGCAAATTATCTTATAATGTCCTTTCTATTTTGATTGCTGTATTTTATTCTCATGTGCAACTTGCATGTATAGGCTGCTGTAGTGTTGCCCACGAGACGAGACACACTTTCTGAAATTCGAGACGAGACGTCTCGTCTTGAAAACTGCAAACAGAGCTATTTAATTTGTTTGAAGAATTAGTCACTGGGAATGAATATTTGCTTTAAAAACACTTACCAGTCTTTATTACTTTAAAAGAGTACTATCAAGCGCAGAGGATATCTAACTTTATTTTTAACAATCCTTTCGAAGCAGCTTTAATTTTCCATTTTCCAATTAATTCAAGCTTAATGATTTATATTTGGTGATAGTGTTCCAGATTCAAGTACAATATTAAACCTTCAATCGTGATATCTATGTTTGTGTAAAAATCCGAACCACACTCCGCATGTTTAGTAAATGAGTGGGTTTCAACTGCCGGTTCGCGAAACTACTGTTCTCATTCTTGACAACTTAATGCGTTTAACTGTTTAAAACTTTTTTGTAGATAACGACAGTTCAAAATTGAGAAATAATTTTCGAGTCTGTGAATACTCGTATTAGGAGGTTGAAAAGCAGTGCTCTAAATGACAGTTCCAATAGTCTTCCATTGTCTTTCTCGTTCGGAAAAAGATACAAAACATGTCAGTCTTTTCCGGTATTTTGTTTTAAAAGGACGCTGGTTTATTCATTTTATTGCGTTATGTTGTTATTCAAACCTAAGTCTTTTCATGTCCGTTCATAGTGTAGTTAACAAAAAGGGGGCTTATAATCGCTTTCACAGCTGAAACGCGTCACTTTTGGACCGGGTGACCGAATCCGTGCTTTGGTCCCGGTCTGACCCGGTCACCCGGAGGGCGAAGAGGAGATTTCATTCTTTCCGTATTATACCTTGGAACCATGGTCCTCCATCTACAAGTTTCGAGAACTGCTACTCGATACCTGTTTAGGAAGAAGAGAAGAGGGGAAATCAGGAGAATCCTTGGTAGGGATCTTGAGGACCTAAACGATCTCCAAGAAATGTTGATTGACTTATGGTAAGATGAATGGGACAAATCAACTGAAAGTAGAAGAGTGTGGAACTTTTTCCCGGAGGTCCGAACTAACATCAACTCCAGCTTGCCCTATATGGAGTATGGTTTACTTCAGTTTATTACTGAGCATGGTCCATATGGAAATAGGCTCCATTCCTTGGGTCTTTGGGATAGTGAATTATGTCAGTGCGGAGAAACCGTAAATCTCAAACATGTAGTGTTGTTTTGTCCACTTGATTTTGAACTTTTCGCATCAAGAAGAGAAAAATTCTATCGCAGAGATGTTGCAGACATTCTCAAAAGTGAAGAGTTGTTACCTTTAGAAACATGGTGACTAAAGTACATATAAATCTCTTTGTCCAGGGTTCTATTTGATTTTCCATCTACGAATTGTGATAGAGGTTGTGTCTCCATTTTTAGTGCCAAATTATTCGGAAATCAGCAGAGAGGAGGCAGATACAATTAAACTGGGAGAAAGATGCTGATCTCCAGCCCCTAGGTTTACCCTTTAAATTATTTAATTCAAATCCCTGTTTTGTATAGTATGGTATTATGTATTGCTAATTATTATTATGCTCTTGTAGCCCAGGTATTTTATTCAAATGATCATTTGAGTCAGGTGGTTTTAATCTTCTTTTGGAATTTCGTTTTCGAATGCTATCAGTTTAGTTGAGTGGTCTTTTAAGTATATTGAGTACTTTGATCTGTGAATTTTATTCTATATTTAAGACTATTTCTTTGAATGTGAATGTAATTTTTGCTTGTTAAATCTTGTTTAAATTTTGCATTGGAGTTAAGATATTTTGATAAATTCGCCTGAATTTGGTATTTGATTTTAATTTGTTACTGATTAGTTAAAAATTGAATTTTGGTTTAGATAACTTTAGGGGTTTAGAATTTCTCGCTTAATTTATCGTCCATGTAATTGTCGCTTTGTTGATCTTTAGATGTTCATTGTATATAAATTTGCCTTTTTCAGATTTAATAGAAATTACAATTCAATATTTTAATCGCGATCATTTAATAACTAAATTCTCTTATATTTTGAGCTATATAGGGGTTGTATCATTGTGCTAACGTTGTTGTAATCTCTAGTATTCAATTATTTTAATTGGTGAATAACTTTATCATAATATATTACACGATTATTTTCGGACGGGGCTGGTTGGAAGTTATGGATGTAATTCATTTATTAGATTTCTAAACATTCAAATTTGGAACTTATATATGTATAATTATTGTTTTTGTGACCATTAATATTTGCGTTAGTTACGTTCGTGTTTTAATCTCTTTATGTGTACAATCTTTTTTGCTATCTACCGAACGTATCCGATTCACTATCAATTTTGATATTGTAATTGGGTTCATGTGAAAATTCTTACTTTAGTAAGTGGCTCCACGTTGCTATAATACATGTTTTCTAGTGGGTCAAACAGTATTACTAAATATTAATTAAATGTATTAAATTTTCTTTTCCCTTTCTTTTGCAGCTAGTTTTGTATTATGTTCTGAAGATTTTGTGTTTTAATTGGGATAAATGGTTTTAGTTTAAGGGATGTATCTTCATTATTAGTTTTATTTTGGTTTATCCTATATGTTATTGACGTTTATTCATTGTGTTTATTTTTAGTGTTTACAGTTTATTCTATTCGCTTGTACAAACAGAACTTGTATTTCTAGGACATTTATATACCACATTAATGTTACCATTGCTTATAATAAATGTTTGGTGGTAGTCGACACGTTGGTTGATGGACTCAGTTGTTGTAAAGGTACTGAGTCAACAAGTGCTCCATTAGCCTCCTTGGCGAGTAGTTTGTTACTCATGGAGCGTGTCTGCTGATGTTTACTGTGGTAAGTCGTAGTAAGCATCAAAATATTCCAAATCTGGAAACTTGCAGGGGTAGCGGTGGGTTTACCGGGCGTCGGCCCCTCCAACGTGTCTTTCATTATTATATCCTGTTGCATTTGAACAGTCTTTCCATCTGCGGTGACCGGGAGAGGGCTGTTACTCCCCCGAATACAAAAAATACGACGCCGAAAAGTTCCTAACGATGTATGAAAATAGTTCCGTATCTCCGGAAAGAACAAAAATGCCACGGGGGCAGTGCTAATACGCCCTTCAAAAGGTTATTCTGAAAGAATTTTGTGTTTTAAGTATTGAATAGGATAAAAGCATTAACATCGTTTAAAACTCTCTAACATGAAGTTCTCATACACAGTTCACTTCTTAAGGAATCTAACATTATAATATGGATTGATTCTAATCACAGAAACAAGACCGATCACCGGGTCAACATATTGCCACCGGGTCAGTTGGGTGAAGATTCTATCATGGAGTCACCGAGTTAATCCAGTCTGGTGATTTCGGTCAAGACCAGGTCCCAAGTCATTCGGGTAAAGACAGGATCAATTGGGTTATTCGGGTCAAGTCTCGGACCGGGTCACTAAAAAGTGACTCGGTTTCAGCTCTGATTCCACTTGCTCTGTCCGTCTCTATAAAAAACATTAATCTCAGGAACTACAATATGTTGAGAGATGGTTGAGGTGTCAATAGAAAGGTTTTGGTTAGACTAGCTCAGAGCTACGGGAAGCGTCTTGAATGGTGCAGTGAGTCAGTGTTGTTAACCCTCTTTTAAATTCAATTTTTGATTTTTTTTCCATTATGTTAGACTCATCCGCATCAAAATTGACATAAACGTCACTTGATACAGTAAGAAAATACAGTGAAGGTCACCGTCCACAAGCACTCCATTTAGTGTTGATAATCTATTTATATAAAATTTAGTTTTTGAAATTGTTTCCATTCCAGCACCATTTTGACATAAACATTGTTCGACATAATAAAAGAAAACTTTTAGGGTTTCCGTTCCTAAGGACCCCACTTATCAACATTGCAAACTTATTTTAAATTAATGTTTTAATTGGTGTCATCTTTGGACGTATCCGCATTAAAATTGACAAAGATTATTCGACATAATAGAAAATATTGTGGGTATCTTTGTCCCAAACCACTACAGTACTCAGTTTTGGCAACGTCCATTAAAATTTTATTTTTCAAATTGCTTACAAATCGTTAGACATATCCGCACCAAACTTGGGGTAAACATTATTTCTTCGACACAACATAAAAATACTGTGCTTGTTCCCATCTCTAGGCATCCCAGTTGTTAGTGTTTGTAACAGGGACCGACCGCACTTATACAGTGACCTGATACTTACATAACCGACCGTACTTGTGTAGTGACCGAATACTGCACTTACTTCCAGGCCGCGACCCCTCCGTTATTCCTGGATAGTAAGTATGTGCAACTGCTGGATCACACTTCTGAGCTTCCATTATGTGGGAGGCAAATCAAAGTACCTCCTCCAATATTCACCCAGTCCCGTGGGATAGAGCGCAATCCCTCCGCTAAGTGTTATACATATGTGGGAGTCCACAGGCACTGTGATCTCCCCAAGCTCGTGGGAGGATGGGGCTTCCTCCACCAGATAATTCTCACTTAAACACTCAGCTTCGAGATATCAAAAACATGGTTCTTTATTGCAGCATCTATTTACATGTGCAACCAATTCATAGTTCTTCTTCTTGTTCCTGAAAGAAAGAAAAGAGATATGTGATTTTATCTTCAACACTGCTTTGACGGGAGATATTTATGGCCAGGAAACCGGGACAGGACCGGCAAACGGGGATTATCGCCCCAAAAGGCTTCTGCCACTAACTGGTAGGAGACCCCTTAATTCCTCTTGCTAAGGCTTAAGGGAACCGACCGGGGTAGACGCCTAATGTCCAATTTATACGTTCACGTCGTGAGACTTGTTAGTACCCAAGCAACTGCTTGTCGAACGAACATGGATCGGCTGCTCACCAACCCGCATTAGCAGATAGCGTGGTGAGTCAAATGTCAGCACCCCTCCTTTCTTTACACATTTTGGTACAGGTAGGGAAACAGCCTCGGAGGACGGAATACAGCTGGCAACGGCAGCGGTCAGTCCTGCTGGAAGTCAGAAGGTCAAAATGCCCGGGTTTGGACTGTAGACTGCCAGATAACCGACACGGCAACTCGAATGGACCTATACGTGGCAACTCTCAACTGTAAGCCACTTGCAAGAGAGGACAAATTAGAAGAATTGCAGAATGAACTAACAAGGATTAAGTGGGACATCATAGGTCTATCAGAAGTGTGCAGGAAGAATGAAAAACAGTTGGAATTACCGTCGGGGCACACGTTCTACTTTAAAGGAACAGAAAATTGAAAACTGACAGCACTCGCTTTATAATTAATAAAGACCTGAAGTCACAGATCACAGAAACTGAAGGAATTTCCGATAGAATCGCACGGGAGTAGTAAAGATAAACAACAGATACAGTATGGAAATTATACAAGTGTATGCTCCAACAACCTCACATCCAGAGGAGGAAATCGAAGACTTACACGAGGAGATACAGAAGATTTTGGATAGTAGCAAATCGCATTACAAAATTATAATAGGAGACTTCAATGCGAAAGTAGGAGCCAAGCAGAGCAGTGACACGAAAGTTGGAAACTTTGGATTTGACAAAAGAAACAAGAGAGGAGAGAAGTTAGTGGGATTCTCAGAGGCCAACAGACTGTTCATTTCCAATACATTTTTCAAGAAACCGCCCCAGACTGAGGAAGTGAACATGGAAAGGCCCAAATGGGACCAAAAACGAAATAGACTACGTTCTATCGAATAACAGGGAAATTCTGCAAGATGTGACTATTCTGAATAGTTTTAAAGTCTCGAGTAATCATAGGATGGTAAGATGTAAGGTGAAACTAAATACTAGACTTGAGAGAAAGAAGCTTATCAGAGGAAAACAGGCAATTTTAAATCTGGAAGATCTAGGGAAAAACAGAGATTCATTCGAGATAGAACTAAGCAACAGATTTACGCCTTGGAAGAGTTAGAGGATGCAGAAGACATCAATAGCAGAAATAAAATACTGACCGAGATAATAACAGAGACAGCCAAGAAAATAGCAAAGAAAAGAGAGAGCAAAATCGCAGAAGAAACTAAACTCTTGATGAAGAAAAGAAGGGAAATGAAAGAAGAGGATTGAATACATAGAACTAAATAAAACCGTAAGGAAGAAAATAAAAGAGGATGTACGAAGATATAACGAGCATATTGTTAGAAATACAATCGAGAAAAACAAGAGCCTGAAGAAAACCAAATAGCAGCTCATGATAGTGGAAAAGCAAATCATTACAGTTAAAAGACCAGACGGGACCGTAACACGAAAAACGAGGGATGCATAAAAATATTTGAAAATTTCTACAGAGAATTGAACTACTCCGAAGAAGAGCTAGGAAAAAAAACTCAGAAGAAACTGATGTAGATGTCCCTGACGTAATGAAAGAAGCAGCGCATAAAGTACTTCGAGCGATGAAGGACGGAAAATCGGCAGAACAAGAAGGACTCACAGCCGAGATGTTTAAATAGGAAGGTGAAAAGATGAAAGATGAACTTACCAAATTATTCTCAATGTGCCTGAGGAAGAGAGAAATACCCTCAAGTTGGAATAATGCTGTTATAATTTTGTTGTACAAGAAAGCGGACAAAAAACGCGTCGAAAACTACAGACCAATTAGTTTACTGTCAGTTCTATACAAAATGTTCACCAAAGTTATTTTGAATCGTATTGAACGGGATTTTAACCAGGGAAGGGAACAAGCCGTATTTCGTCGTGGATTTAGCACAATGGACCACATACAAACATTGAATGAAGTAATGCAAAGTACTAATGAATATGAACTTCCACTATGTTTGGGATTCATAGATTTTGAAAAAAGTTTCGATTCGTCCTCTTTGGCAGCAGTACTTAAATCACTTGAACATCAAGGCACCGAAAGTGCATACATCGAGCTACTGCCAAACATTTACTCCACTGCCACATCTGTCATTAGACAACATCAAGAAAGTGAAAAATTTAAAGTTGGAAAAAGGGTAAGGCAAGGAGATTCAATTTCTCCAAAACTGTTTTGTGCGGTCCTGGAGAGAGTGTTGCAAAATATAAACTGGGATGAAGTTGGAATTAAAATTAATGGTGAATATCTTCATCGTCTACGGTTCGCTGATCATATAGTCCTGTTTGCTTGAAGTGCAGAAGAACTACAAACCAGAATGGAAGAACTGAGTAATGAGATTTCGAAAATAGGACTTGAAATGAATTTAAGTAAAACAAAAGTAATGTACAACTAACATGCTGCAAAGAAGGAAATAAATATTAACGGAGAGACAATAGGCATAGTTGATTAGTATTATTTTTTTCCTAGGGCAGTTCGAAACATCGAATGCCAAGTTGACTGATGAAATAAATAGAAGATGTAAAATGGCGTGGAGTTCTTTTGGAAGACTACACTTTATTTTTAAAAGCAAACTAGCAATGTGTCTGAAGCGTAAAGTTTATAATCAATGTGTCTTACCTGTGATGATGTACGGCTGTGAAACTTGGACATTGAATGCGCAAACGAGTCAAAGATTGAGAGTCACACAAAGAGCAATGGAGAGATGCATGCTAGGAATAACAAGGAGGACAAGAAGACAAGTGAATGGATTCGCTCACAGACAAAGTTATAAGATATAATCAAGACTGCGAAGAAGATGAAGTGGAAATGGGCCGGTTAAATAGCTAGACGAACAGATGGAAGGTGGACGATAAATGTACTACATTAAATTCCTAGAGAAAAGAACGACCGAGACGACGTCCAAATGCAAGATTGGTAGATGAAATCAAGCGTTTTTCAGGAGCTACATGGATGAGAGTAGCAGCAGACCGAGATATGTGGAAAGAAAAGGGCCTTCATCCAGCAGTGGGTAGAAAAGGCTGAATGTGATATATATATATACTCGTCGTGGTGCACATTTCTGACACCCTTGTATTACCGATATTACTGATCTTCTTTCGGCACTCCGTCCCAGCCCGGGGCACGTACTCCCTTTGTTCTCCCTTTAGTTGCGGTCCTGTCATTTGACACTTCATCTTCTATGGTCGTCAAATTACACAAACTTCCTAAACTATCTAAAATTCAAGGCGTATTCACAAACACAATATCATCACTTCAAATGCCAAATGAACAAACTCCTAGCAACCGCAGTGCTGCCAGGCCACAAACAAAGGCTAAGATTTTATGCATCAACCTAAATATTTTTCTTTAAATATGAGAGCCCTATTGTAATTAAATATTTTCTTTTCTGATTGTTGCGAGAAAAGAAGCGAGCTGTAAATATGTTGCATGATCTGGCCAGATACAATGAGTTCCTTTAATCGTCACCAGGGAGCAGTGTTAGTAAACCTCAGTTTTGACTATTGGAAAATTAGATGTGAAAGCAAACGAAACTATTCTATTTAGTTACATATCCATACTCACTCTGGTTTCCCCCAAAAGAGATTTGTGGATACGTGCCTGATGCCAGCATAAGCCAGCTAATCGAAGCTGAAGCCTGAAAGGCTGAAAGGTAGTACGAATATTTCCTTGGTTTGTTACAAGTGCGCATATTTAAAAATAAAAACTCTCACTTTTTTAAAGAAAAAAAAATCGAAACTAACGATTATGAAATACGTGTTAAACTTATCAACAATATTTTTCTTTATATTTGATCCATTCATAGTTGGCAACCCTGTGAAACATTGAAGTTTTCTTGGTTGAATTAAGTTACAACGAAGAGAGGAAAACTTTGGAATAAAACTCTCCCGTCGTGAGCGATACGGGGAAGAACTGAGATTGGTGCATAACATCTGGAAGGGGAGTTTTCCTTCCTACTTCAGGAATTGTCGAGAAGGATAACTCGTTGTGACGTGAATTTTGTAAAACGGAATGTCTTTTATCTTTCAAGATAGTTACAGAAATGAAAAAAAAAGAACAGAAAATATTTCTTTGGTTTCTTTCTCTAAGGAAAAAGTAAAAATATTTTGTGGTGAGAAAAAAGGAAACAAAAGAAAAAGCATTTCTAACACTGACTTGGGATTGAACAAGGAATTAAGTAGAATACGACTGAAACAAACAATACTGTTTGCTTTTTATCATAATTCTATATTTTTAATCTTTACTTTTATTAAAATAAACATAGTTCACACCAGAAAATATGAAATCTTTCACTTCAGTATGCAGTACCATTTCTGAGGTACAGAGTTTAATAGCATGCTATTAATGCTAGGATCTCTATGAGCTAAGAAAAACAAACTTTGTAACCTCAAAATTACGAAAATATGACTCCAAAATTATTGCTAAAAATTGAAACAAAAACTATTTATTTGGTACTTCACAAAATCATAATTTTGTGAGTTATTCCTTTTAGCAGTGAAGTGTCACTCATTAACATTATCGCAAATCACTTGATTATTTTGCTATATTTTTCTAAGGACCGATTGCAAAGACATAGTTGTAGGTTGGACCGTGGTTCTATTCAAGAAGCTGAAGGAGAAATATATCGGTGAATTTGTGGATTTTTTTTTAATGTGAAAAGCTTTTCATTTACTTCAGTTACATTACTGCAAATTTTTTAAAGAGTGTATGTTGTTGGATTTATGTGATATGTTATCATTAAAATAAGTACGTCACCCATTTTGATAAAGGAACCTTCTTCTATAATAAAATTGCTGTGGTGCTTGTTACTATTTTTGGAAAAAGAAATATATCTACACTTTGCCTATATCAAAAAAAGAGAACTGATTTTTACGCATTCATCTTTGTATATCCAGTACCTACTTTGACAAGTCTTTGGAAGGAAATGTTTTTTTATTCGATTTCAGTGACCTTTCCTTCTTTTCACTTGAACAGAATCGTCTTCCTTCTTTCAATTTTTTGTTCCTTTCATTTTCTTCTCCTCTTTTCTGTATCTTCTTTTATCTTCATCTCCTTTACGTCTTGACTTCTGCTTTTTTGAGTAAACTAAACTCACTGTGAAATCTCGAAGAATAGAGTGATTTAAATGTACTGGGAAAAAAGAGACGGATGTAGAAGGGAAGCGACAGAAAGAAGAAGCTGTAGAAGGATCAACGTAAAAATGTTGAGAGAAAGAGAGAAAGCAGGTACTTTAAGAGCAGAAGGAAATAGCATGACGATGGAAGGAGATTCTGGGATGAGTGGACAGAACAACAGAGAATAAAAGGAGTATGGAATGAAGATATGAACCTTCAGAAAATAAAGATGGCTACTGGTTGCACTTTTGGAAGTTCTGCTTACAATGTTTTATTCTTTTCTTTACTCTTTTTTGGTGAATATTTCTCTTTTTTCATTGTTACCATTTTTCTTTCTTGTTAATTTTGATGTATTGATACAATTCCTGAAAGTTTTCATTGTAAAAATTCTTGATTGTTGGTGATCAGTTTTGCCATCTTTTATCGTTATTATTGTTGTGATTTTTTTTGAAAATTTAAATTTCACTGGAGTGTTGATAGTGTATTAATTTAAGTTTACTTTCCGTATTGAAAAATATCTTATTGTTCCTTTTTAATACTGGGATTTGTAAGAAAGGGATCCCAGAATTCTTCTTCAACTCAAGTAATATGCATACTATATTTTAGGAAAGGTAATCCATGATACTTCAAGAAGATTTTCTTTATATTGGTGGGCTATGTACGCTTTTGTGACCTAAGTTCATTATAAGTGAGAGCTGACGTCCTTCGGCGTATACTCTTCCTTGGAAAGCGATGGAAAAGGTACGACAACCAGGACCTTATTCTCGGTAAAAGATTTAACTCATTTTTAGCTAATAAGTGTACCCGTATCGTTGTCAATGGTCTCCAAAATCTGTTGGGTAGGCCACAAGTTTGTGGTATAAGCGTATGCATGACTGCTTTTGTTTGACTTTTACTCACCAAATAATTGCATTCTACATTGACTGAAATTGAGTCTATGAACACGAAAATAGGACAACTCTCCTTACTTCGGTTAAAAATAAGTTGATTTAAGCAATTTATTGCATAGGTTGTGAATTACAAGTAAACAACTTCGGATCAACTCTCAGACGTATCTTTCCTTCTTATCCTCCTGATATCGTGCATCACTTCGTAACCTCGTTTGCTGAGTTTTACTAAAAAGAATCAGGTGAGCTTGTTTTCGTGTTCCATAGTCTCAATTCAAACGTCGAATTAAATTAAGTTATTCAATTTCACATTTTTAAAATAATGTTCGTGAAAGAAACAAGCTGTCAGATGGCTAGGACCAGGTAAGATGTCTTGCACTATATTAATAAGTAAGTATGTATAATGACCATAAAAGTACGCTCCCGTAATCATATATTTTACTACAATTGATAGTTAGAGCAGCTTCTTGTGTGTTGCAAAATCTGACTGAAATTTTTGAAGGCACTCTTCACTTTCTAAATAAGAAACCATTGTAAACATTGTACTCAGACTATTCAGTTTCTCAAACTATACAGCTTTCATAATGCAGTATATTGCTTTCTAAGAGACAAAGCGAGCGATGACAGCTTTTACAGAATGTCAGCCATAAAGGTAAGATCTTCCAAAAAGTTGTCTAGATTTTTGAAATCCAAGCGGACTTTGACGATAGCTGGAAATTTATCACATATTCCATGCACGAATTATTGCAATGTTGTGAGTCTCTGTTAGTCCACCTCAGAACGGAAAGCAATTGAAAAAATAAAAATCCGTCCATTAGTTGAATACATTGAATCGAATAGTTCTTTCGATTCATTTAACAAGCGGTTCTGCGAACCGTCAAAAATTTAACAACGGTTTGAGCGAACCGGCAGAATATCTCCACTGAAACTGTTATTTAGTCGTAGAGCTGACAACTCTACACCGCTAAAACATGTCAAGAAATGGTAACAGATGGTTCAAGGACTCTTCTGGCGTAAAACATTCCGGAGGTAAACTAATCCCTCATTCGGATTTTCGGGCGGGGACTGTTTGAGGAGACCCCAAGAAAAGGATTAAGAAAGACCTTAGAATAGGAACGTGGAACGTACGAACATTACACCAAACGGGCGCTCTTCAGGTGGCGTACCGCCCGGACCGAGAAGTACGAACTAGACATATTAGCGATACAAGAAGTTCGGTGAGAGGGTCAAGATAGCATTCCCACAGGGCAAGTACACTTTCTTCTACTACGTTGGAACAGCCTCACGATTTCGGAACGGGATTCCTAACTAAGAACAGTATCCTTCAGGCGGTTCAGAATATAGAGTTGGTAAACAAAAGACTATCGTACGTTACGATACGTACTCGATGGGGCAACATGGTTTTAATAAATGCCTACTCTCCGACCGAGGTGGCTACTGATAACGACAAAGATATATTCTACGATGAGCTAGAAAGGCTGTTTGACCGATTACCGAAGTATAATTCGAAAATTGTGTTGGGCGATTTCAATGCAAAAGTAGGAAGGGAAGAAAAATATAGACCTACTGTAGGCAAATACAGCCTTCACGAAAAGAACAAGAACAATGGAGGAAGACTGATAACTTTCGCGATTTCGAAAACCTACTTGTAAGGAGCACGTACTTTGAACACAAAGACACATATGGGTATCTCCGGACGGCAGAACTCTCAACCAGATCGATCACGACAGACAGACGAAGACACAACAACATAATAGACGTTAGGTCGTAAAGAGGAGCGGAAGGTGACACCGATCATCAATTAGTGATCACAAAAGTAAGGGAAAAGTTATGCATCGCGAACAGAGAAAGCAAGGGATCAAAACAACTGAAATTCGAAGTTAAACGATTAAATAATCCGAGCATAAAAGCAGATTACCAACTCGAACTCTCAAATAGGTTCGAAATCCTATCCGACTCGAATAATAATAATGATGATATTAATAATGAAATTGATGTAAGTAAGATGTGGAAGGCAATTCGTGAAACAATTAAGAGCGCAGTCAAGGAACGTGTAGGTGAGAAGAAACAACATAAAAACAAACCTGATGAGGAAGAATGCCTTAAGCTTCATGAGGAACGAAAACAAGCAAGGCAACGATGGCTAAGTAATAAAAGCGAAACAAATACCAACCACTACAGTAACGCGAAACGAAACACCACACGCGGGTTCAGAAAAAAAGCGAGAATATCTGACGCAGAAGATTCAGGAGATAGAGGAAAACGGGAAGACAAATAACATACGAGATCTATACAAAGGGGTAAACTCGTTAAGAAAAGGTTACCAGCCGAGGTTAGGAATGATTAGAAATGATCGTGGAGATCTTCAGGCGGATCCGACTAAACTTGTCGATGTGTGGAAAAGTTATTCCGACAAACTTCTTAATGTACACAGCGGGGAACAAACAGAGAAATTTGAAATCCATACCGCAGAACCGTGGCTTCCCGAACCTAGTGAGATCGAGATCGAAATGTCGGTAAATAAATTGAAAAATTTCAGATCACCAGGAATGGACAATTTTGCAGTTGAATTAATTAAAGCGGGATTAACGGCACTTATCAAAGAACTACATAAATTGATACGTGCTATATGAGAAAAGAGGAGCTTCCAAAGGAATGGAAAACCTCAATAATAGTTCGATTTACAAAAAAGGCGATAAATCGGACTGTAATAATTACCGCGGAATCTCGTACTTCCAACCTGTTACAAGATATTAAGTAATATTCTGTTAACACACCTAAGTGTATACGTAGATGAAATAACTGGAGATCACCAAAGTGGATTTAGGAGAAATAGATCCACGTTGGACCAGATTTTCGCCTTGGGACAAATCTTTGAGAAGCAATGGGAATACAATGGGACTGTTCACCAGCTATTCATTGATTTTCAGAAAGCATATAATTCTATCAAGAGGGATAAGTTATACAGTATCCTGATACGATTTGGAATTAAAAAAAAAAAACTGGTTCAACTAGTGAAGATGTGTCTCAGCGACCCCACAAGCAGAGTACGAGTAGGTAATAATATGTCAGATAGTTTCAAGATTTGCAACGGATTGAAAGAAGGTGATGCCTTATCACCATTACTGTTTAACTTTGCGTTAGGATATGCGATTTTAGAAATTAAAGGGGACAAAAAGAGACTATCATTGAATGGTTTGAATCAACTGTTCGTATACACGGATGATGTAGATTTAATAGGGGACGATATAGATGCACTACAAAGCAACACCGATGTCTTAGTAGAAGCGTGCGATGAGATAGGTCTACAGGTAAACATAGATAAAACAAAATACATGATAACAAGCCGAAACACAGGGAATGAAGGAAATAAAAACATAAGAATTAAGGATGAGGTCATAGAGAAAGTAAACAAATTTAAATACTTGGGAGCATATGTAACAAGCAAAAATGAGGTTACGGAGAAATAAAAAGTTGCTTAGTACCGGGCAACGCATGTTTGTATTCAGTCCAAAAACTTCTAACATCGCAATTAATATCAAGGAAATTGAAATGAAAATATACAGAACGGTTATTCTGCCGGTAATACTATACGGTTGCGAAAGTTGGAGATGAACATAAATTACGTGTGTTTAAAAATAAGGGTTTGAGAAAGATATAGGGCGAAAACGGGACGAGATGACTGGAAAATGGAGGAGACTGCGTAATGAAGAGATCCACGGACTGTACGATTCACCAGATATAAAAAGATTGGAAATCGCGACGACTAAGGTGGGCAGGTCATGTAGCTCGGATGGGGGAAAACGAAGATTATATTCTATCCTGGTTGGAAGGCCGGATAGAAGGAGACTATTGGGAAGATGGAGACGTCGTTGAGAGGACAATATTAGAAGAGATCTTCGAGAAGTAGGTGTTCGTGATGACACTTCGCATCATCGTATTGATGCATATGTTTTATTTATATTGTGTCACTATGAATTTTTATATGCAAATCTGATGAATTGAATCAAAACCTTTTTTTGGATTAATTCTTGTTTCATTTGATATCCCGTTTTTATTTTCGGTGTTTCTTCAAGAATAAAGGAACAAACGACAGAAGTTTAACCGGCTGCACGTTTAAAGCAATTTGGAAAAGGGAAAGACAGCGCCTTACAATGGATAATGACTTCCGTACTTACAAATTACCTTACATTTTATGGACCTGTAAATGTAGTTGTCGCCGACAAGTCGAGGACTAGGTCTGGAATCAGGAGACACTGTGCGTTACCACCAACGAAGAAAGAATCTTGTACACCTTACTTGCAGCACGTACCGATTTTCGCACCTAATTAGACACCAGCAACGGTTTGTCGATTGAAATACACACCAGAACGGCATGTAAACAGCAGCTATAGCAAATAGGATCCTTTTGAAATTTCGAGTGTCAGGAGGAGGAAGAAAGTGCGTCATCACGGAGACACGGGGCAAGTATGGATTTTTCGAAGGGCAGAACAGTGAAAGATTTTATCGACGTAACATCGAGTGAAGCGTGATACGGTAGTCACACATATCTATCCAACATTAACAATTATTTTTACGTGTTAAGATACTAATTAACATGTGTGGCTAAATCGTTTTTAATGTGCCCTTATTTTCGAAAATCCTTTTCATCAGTTTGCTTCTCCGTGTTGATTCCAATATTGTTTTTATTGAATATGTTTACTCGTTGTGCTCAATGTGTTCGTACGAGCCGAAAGTTGAACTGTGTAAATGACAGTGCATCTGGACACAAATTCAGCATGTGTGTGTGTGTGGACCAGTATGATCAGAAATATCGAGCCTCACGCCTCAGGCGTGGAACTATGCTACAGCGGCTCACAAGTTACATTGGTGGACATTAGAAGGAGCAGGATCCAGGCCAGAGAGTGTCAAAGTATTTATCTGGAGGTTTCCGGACAAACAGGTAGGATCTAACAAATTACCAACATATTTTTGCGCCATATATTCAAAGGCCAGACGCAGATTGAAGAAACTGCTTATTTGAGGAACCAGAACCGTCAATCCGTGGGGGAGTAAACTCTCCAAAGGCATAATTTTGATATCTGCACCACATTTTCTACTTTCTAAGTCCTATTGTGTCCCTGGACATTATCTGAACAATGGCAGTAACGCGGCAATAAATTTTCGGGATAGAACTGAGCCTTTGGGTCAGGAACGCTATCATTCCCATTCCGGCTTATGCCGACGCAGACGATTTGGAGATAAATCTGCTGTCGGTAAATGACGTGATGTCAAATCTGCTTTCGGTAAATGTTCCTGTGTTTTACCGTGTTCTAGAGAAATCATTCAAACAACTCATTTGACAGATATAATGCAATATTATAAGTTTATAACATTATCTATCTATCACATCTAAATATAAAGAAAGTGCCAACTTGCGTATAAAGAAAAAATGCTTATTCATACAATCGTCAGCTGAACCAAGTAAGCTTTTAACGAAGTTCATAGGCCAGAAATCTTTATTTATCTATTCGATTGTGATTAGTTTTCTTAAGGTAGCGAATGTAAATTTCATATAATATCGTAACGATTAAGTAATGTGTTTTGTTTGTATGTCTGATATATTCTAGTGACCTGAAATTAATGATTCTTGTTTCTAAGGCCGTGTTATTTGTAACTCCAGCATAATAATGTAAATATTGTGTTTTCCTTATGTCGTATTGTTTGTTCCTAACGGAAAAGTCAGCTGGAGTAGTGCAGTGTATTTGGGGGCGTGGCCCACTAACATATTTCTCACCTGTCAAACTGTATTTCTTAAAAAAAAAAAAGATCTTGTATGCATTTTTCTCTAATATTTTTTGAAATATTCAAAAGTTTCATACCAGGCCTAGCTATTCCATATTATACTCTTTTTTATTACAAAGAAAATAAGAAAGAATAAATCGAAATTAGCTCAAAGCAGAGAAAATGTGAATCACCTGATTCCCGCGATGAACAGATTTAATTTTGTCCTGCAATTTGCATCATGTCGTCGAGCTATAGTATTATTTTTTCATGCCGCGAATATTGGCCAATATTAGCAATAAGTATGTAATATTTAGAAACGATAAGTTAGATTTCATTTCTATAGAATGAAGTGTGATTAGATTTAAGAGTATTTTTACCTACCTACCTACCTACCTATATATATATATATATATATATATATATATATAGGAAGGTAGGTATAGAACTTAAGTAAAACAAAAGTAATGTACAACCAACATGCTGCAAAGAAGGAAGGGAAGATTAACGGAGAGACAATAGGCATAGTTGATGAGTATGTTTACCTAGGCCAGCTTAAAACATCGAATGCCAAGTTGACTGATGAAATAAATAGAAGATGTAAAATGGCATGGAGTTCGTTTGGAAGACTACACTTTATTTTCAAAAGCAAACTTCCAATGTGTCTGAAGCGTAAAGTTTATAATCAATGTGTCTTACCTGTAATGATGTACGGCTGCGAAACTTGGACATTGAATGCGCAAACGACTCAAAGATTGAGAGTCACACAAAGAGCAATGGAGAGATGCATGCTAGGAATAACCAGGAGGGATAGGAAGAGAAATGAATGGATTCGCGCACAAACAAAGGTAGAGTATGTAATCAAGACTGCGAAGAAGATGAAGTGGAGATGGGCCGGTCACATAGCTAGACGAACAGATGGAAGGTGGACGACAAATGTACTACAGTGGATTCCTAGAGAAAAGAAACGACCGAGACGACGTCCAAATGTAAGATAGCTAGATGAAATCAAGCGTTTTTCAGGAGCTACATGGATGAGGATATCAGCAGACTGAGATATTGGGAAAGAAAAGGGGGAGGCCTTCATCCAGCAGTGGATAGAAAACGGCTGAACATGATATATATATATATATATATATTTCTCAATTCAATGTGTTTTTAAAAAGGGTTGTGTATTGTGTTTAACTCAGTCTATCAGCGGAGACGACAAACCGACAAACGGTGCCGCTTACCTACTTCGTTTGTTCTTCGCATCCCCTAATTAAACTAAAGTCAGCTAAAGCCAGTAGCACGCCAGTCACCCCACTATCGTTTCAGATATCTGATACCCAACTTTCAAAGCTCACCCCCATAATTTCTTTTATTGTTTTTCTTATTTCATTAAAATCTTGTTCCAATCTTCTATCCAAAGAAATTCGTGGGCTGTTTTGTTTTTCTATCTTCCCATCATTTATGAATAATTCAGATGTAATTGAGTGAGTAAACGGGTGGTTCTCAATTTTTAGAAATACTATTAAGGGTTTGGGATCTATAACTTTGTGATAATATAACGCATGTGTAATGCTTTGTAAAATGTCTTAAGTCACTTCTAGCCACACATGGTCTAACTGAGTTCTTTAAAAAGATTTGCAATAATATAGGCTGTACCTTGAATACAGGAGCGTATCACATAGTGAGTACACACAGTAGTAACGTATTCTGTTTCCCCTCAGTGCAGTTGCAAGGCAACCGAAGAGCAATTGAGCTGTTTATTGTACTATTTTTTTTCTTTGTCGTAAATATTTTTGATAGTATCATACCGGTCATGTCGAAACTGTATTTCACTTTTACTTTCTGGATAACTGGGTAGTGTAAAAGAAGCTAAACCAATGTGAAACATGCTTACAGATATAGCATTAAATCAACTCCTTTATAACAAATGTATTGGCTAGAAGAGGAACCGTGTAATTTCTAACATGTGGGCAAATGATTCAATGTCTCAGGCTGTCATGTAAAATTTACTATCTCTCAAATTGGAGTCAAGAATGTAAATATACTAAAAGTTGATTTTGTTCACTTTCCAACAAATCCGCCAGGGGACTTCATCCTCTGGTACTTCTTTGTTTTGTTATTTATATTGTTTTGTTTTAGTTCAATCTCTTATAAAGTTTATTTGCTGTTATCCAATTCCTATGTTTCATTTCAAACTTCGTACTGCTATCCCAGGTCAATTCAATTTTGTTAAAAGTAATTCTTAGTCACACAGGACAGGAACATAGAGTACCTTTTTTTTTCAGCCCTAGAGAACCAAGGAGCACTTCTTCGTTAGAGAAAACTCTTAGGGATGAGTCTTGCAAATTCCGTCGACCAGTAACTGGATTCGAGTCTCGTACGTGCACCTTTCTCTTTATAGAGGCGCAGAATATCCGATTGATGGGGGGAACAGGACGCATTTCATTATGTCAGTCCTTCATATGGGCAGTGGTGGTGGAACTTGTAATGACTACTCCCGGTATCTGAATTTATTTTGTAATTTTAGTATTAAAATTTAAGAGATCCCGATCCACTCTCTCTCCATAACATCCTATTCGTTCAACCTCCCTAAAGCCCTGGAGCCGTTTTGGGGAGTTTGAATTGAATTTTGTCTCGAGTAACATTTATTAAGACCTTCCTAAAAGTATTTGTAACTGCCTGTGATTGCTTGCTCCACAAGCAAAAGCAGTGGTTATAACTGGCTTGATGTTGCTCAGGATAAAATCCAGTGGCGAAGTTTTGTTACTGCGGCGATGAACTTGCGAGTTCCATAAGCCATAGAGTTAGTTAGTTAGAAACTGCTTTTTAAAACTTTATTTTTTCCCCCTGTGGTTTTGTTGTTATTAATGCAAAAATTAGAAAGGGTTAATATGTAGGGAACAGCACTCGACATTGGATCTCCCAAACCGAGGTTTGCAGTGCAACCTACTATACCACGGGGATACTAATAAACACAGTGAATCCCTTTTCTTGTTAGAGACACTGAAAAGTTGCTGCATATTGAAACATGACGTATCTTACATTTTGAAAGAACATAAAAAATGCAGAATATCACTAAACAGTTCATTAACTGCTATAGTAAACAATATCAAACAGTTCAGTGAACTGTTGTTGTGTACTTCCGTAGTTTACGAAGATAGGATTGCAAGTTACAATACACTTCCTCATCATTCCCACAATAGTGGAAAGATGTCGTGACGTTGTTGGAAGCGTATCAAACAAAGGAGCTTGAGTTCAATCCTTGATGATATCAATCGACTGCTTTTTCCGTAGGTTTAACATTACTGAGAGTCAGAAACATTAAAGCCATTATTTGTTCAGTTGCTTAGGCCCTACTTAACAATTTTTTTTTAACGAAAACTCTTTCTGTGTATAATGAAAAAAAGGTTGGTATAAAATGTCACTATTATTTTTTTTTTTAATTTCATATATTTTTTTTCTCCCTCTCTACCCCTCTGGTCTATTTCTTTGTCACAGTGTTTGCGTGAGAGGGAGGTGAAATGGAATCTGAAAAGAACTACTTATTTTCGATTTAGATCTGTATACTTTCAAAGCAAAATGGAGGCCACTGCACTCTTTGACACGTATCACAATTTGTATTGCAAAATATGTCATGTGAACCTGTACACTATCGCGCTCCAAAAATGGCAGACTCTTTCTGCTTTCAAAGTTCTTCTAAACTGGAAGTAATGATTATAATGGAACATGCTTTGTGAGTTTCATTGTCGAATATTTGATTAAAATATTTATGCCTTGAGGACAGGCCTAATAAATTGAAAGAAGATGGCAATTCTGGATTTGGCTCACAAACGTACAACCGAAAACGATTGTACTGAGGAAAACTGATTCAACTTTTAAGAATGAGTCTTCGATATGATAGAATATGCTTCTTCTCCTTGGATGCTTCTCTTACGAAAGTAAAGCATTTTATATAGACATGAAAAAGATTGAACATGGGGAAACTATAACTGAAAAATCGGTGTAGAGAGACCAACAGAATACATCTTTTTCTTTTGTATCTTCTTCGTTGACGACTTTTTTTGAGTTTCCTTTTTTCTTCAAGAGAAGAATTTTCTAACTTCTTTCTCCTTCCTTCGTTCCCTTTATGTAATCATCTTTATCTCTCTTTACGGAATGATGATGGAAAGACTTGAAAACATGATGATGACGATCATCATAAATATGTTCATCGTTCTCAAGAAAAAAAAAACGTTAGAAAAAAAAAAAAAGGGATAAAAAAAAAAAAGTTCTTGAAGAAATAGATAGGATAAGATGTGAAGATATTGGTTGAAGCGAGATGACATAGGGATGTGAGGAAGGGGAAAGTAGGAGAGAAATACGTGTAGAGGAAATGCTCGTTGGCGTGAATAAAGCAGGTTGAAAAGAGTGGAATTGTGACACACATCATTTAAGAGTGAACAAGGGTGCATTGGGGACTGTTGGATGATGATAGGAGAGAAAGAGGAGAGTTAAAGGTTCCTCCTCTTCTCACTTCACTTTTGGTCTTTTTAAGTTCTTCCTGTGGTGGTGGTAGTGGTGGTTCATATCTTTTCTTTTTTCTACGTACTAGAAGAGAAGATTGCTTTAAAATGATTTCTGGGAAGAAAGCTTATAGTGTGGGTGTAGTTGTTGGGAAGAGAAGGGGGGGGGGGGGGGAGTATTACGACTAATACATTTACTGCATCTATCCACACGCACACACAACATAGGCTGAAAATCAGAGAGGTACAAGTCAGTCGTTATGACTACAGATATAGAAAAGAACATCAATGATACCGATATTACGAACGCATTTACTTCATCGAGCGATTAAATGTAATACCGATTTAATCACAATGAAATTGACATTTTCTTCGATAACTCCAATTCTCAGACGTACTCGACTGAAGTACTATCATTTTCAGTTCTCCTGTACAAATTATAGAATAAAGAAAGGTTAATTACGTATACAGGACATAATATCAGATGCAAATATACTTAAGATAAATAAAAATGTGGATAACTTTCGCTGGTAACACATGGTCACGAAAGAAATGCGAAAAAGGTTGACGACGAGCTGCTATGCTGCTACACTGATAGGAAGCTAACAATGTTGACAGGTCTTGAAGGCGAAGAACACTTAAGTAGCCACAAAAGCACTGAAAGATCACTGGAATGAAATACGGAATTGGAAGTCAGAGCCTTTCTGAAGGAGATATGCGAATTAAGATTAGCGGAATAATAATGATAGAGAGCTCTACGTTGGAGGTAAGTTTGCAACTGGAAGGTCCCTTGACAAAGTGAACTTTTGTAATTTGCCTTTTATCCGATAGAAACGATGTTAATGTTCTAAAATGAAATTTAGAGTCTTAATTGTAGTCCGAATCACTTAAATTCACTAACCAGGCATTTTTTCTTTATAGAACAGTTTAAAAGAGTTTCCATCGTAATTGAATTACATGCCAACGACTTCATAAAAATTAAAATTCCAGGAAAATGTTAAAGGCAAAGCAACGCCATATATGTCAGATTATGAATATAGCTGTTTTCAAGGAGTTTATGAGTAAAAGAATGTCATATTTTCTCATTTTCACACTTACGCCGCTTTGCAAGATTAGCGACGGTTATGTCCTCGATGAGGACACGATAATAGGTGAATGAAAGTATGTGCCCATGGACATTACTTTGTAATTTCATGACACATTCTAAGATAAAAAATGCATTACTTTACGAAATGTTCTTTCGTTGTTTAGTTTCCGATTAATTGAAAGTGGGCAAATTGTGAAGGCGATAAAACTATAAAGGGCAGAATATCTAATGATCTAACGGCGAGACGTTTCGTAGTTATGTGGCAATACATGGAACTCTAGACTACTCTTCTAACAAAATTCAGATTCTTGTGGGGCTCTTAGACTCCTTGAATCTTCACATTCACTTGATAGTAATCACTAAGACTCGAAACTTGATAGAATCTCATCTTTTTACTGAATGTCTGAGAACGATGCCGACCATAACGTAAACTTATTTCACCGTAAGCTGAAGCAGAAAATGTGATTTTTATTTTGCATTTATTGCTGTTTCTTTATTGGTGATTTTCTAATTTTTAGGTCAATTTTCGACATTTTAAAAGAATTTACGCCTATTTCCATCATTTCCCCCCCCTTTTGCGTAATTATTTACATGTTTCATACATACCAACATGCGAGAAACAAAACTAAAAAGAATGCTTAGATTTATAATAACTCACGCTGCACTGTAAAAAATGGAAACACGAAATGGATGAAAGTTACTCCGCTTTTTGGAAAAATAAAAGTCGAAAATTAGCGTTTTGTTGTATTTACTCTTAAATGTGGATATAGTGTAAGCCCTTTAGTGGAAAGACTGGTAACCTTAACTCCATTTTAAAGTGTAACATTTTCTTTGTAATACCTTAATGTTAACTGAAAATGGCTTGAAACTGGCCAAAGTGATTTGTCTGTGAACGTTCAACTTATTTTACGCTTAAAACTCGGCCATTTTCTAATTGAAGTGTAAGCTAAACTGGCAATTTTGAGGTTACGTACTTTTGTGGATGAAGTTTAAACCTTAGTTGGATATTCTATAATCCAGTAACAGGAGTAACGTTACTTGCTTGTCACTGAACGCCCCGCCATGTTGAGTGTTTATATTGCCTTTACACTGTGAACAGTAAACAGTTCACTGGTGGACCGAGAATGGCAAGGATTGTATTGGCGGAAAGAGGAATTAAGTTAGGTATAAATCTTTACACTGTAGCAAACGTATCTCTCCTGTCTTCACGAGACATTCCTCGTAGTAAAATCAAAAGTGTGTTAATGATTAACCTCCTTCGCAGTAAAACCCTATCACTCGGAAAGCCAGAAATACCAACTGCCTTCGTAGCTAGGTAATGAGCTTCAGAAACACCATAATTATCCAACTATTGTACTAGCAGATGTTAATGCTACCAGACTTGACATAGATAGTGTAACGGGTAGGAATATTAGTAGAGGTTTACAAAATATATTCAAAGAATATAATCTAATAGATATTTGGCCAGAATTAAGGCCCGATCAGACTGGCGACACATACTTCTATCCGAAAGGAAGCTCGCGTATAGATGTCATCTATGTATCACACCATTTTAGAGGCAAAATACAAAAGGTGGCCTTGGAAAGGCTCACATTTTCTGATCATCTAATGATCGTAGCTTCTTTGCACGGGTCGATATCGACCCATTTATTTTGTAAATACACTTGGAAATGTAATGAATCTATTTTAGATAACCCTGAGTATGTATTATTAGTTCATAATATATGACAATATTATTTAGCGAAACCACAGATGCAAACTAATTTACAACGCTGGTGGGTCAATTTTTTTAAAAAAAATCTTAGATTTGAAACTAAAACCTTTTGTACACAATTATACCAGGAACAAAAGATTCAGGTTCAGTATTATTATGCAAGGTTGGCCCATTATAATGTCTTGGCGCAAGAAGACATAAAGTGGCTCGCACACGTAAAACAAACGCAAAGTGTGCTTGGAAAATTACAGAATAGACAGATCCAAGGACAGCTCACACGGTCTAAGTTGAAACAATTAGTAGGGGTGGTGGAGAGCCCCCTCTACCCCCATATCATTAACGAACGAAAAAGAACAAAATTAAAAATCATCAATAGTTATATAAACAACACAGGGTTGGAAGTAGAGGGATAGGAACTATACAACAATATTAGACAGGATTACAAAGAATTTTTTCAACAGAAAGAATCCAATTACGCTGATTTTCTGCAGCAAGTACCAAACTGGAATCGGCTTTCCCAAACAGCAGCTACCGAGTTGGAGCAACCCTTCACTTCTGATGAGATATTAGTAGCCCTGCAAAGTATGAAACAAGGACGGTTTCGGGGTGAAATGGTATCTCAAATTTCATCAATTAATTATTCCGGTTCTCACACGACTATTTAATGTTTTTTTACAAGATAGGCCCATCGACCAGCCCTTTTCCGAAATTTTAGCTATCCTAATTCCCCAAAAAACTGCTCAAAAGTATCGTTTAATTTCTTTACTTAATGTGGACTATAAAATCTTAGATAAAGCTCTGATGTTAAGATTTCAGCCACATATGAAAGAATTATTGGATGATAGTCAGGGAGGAGTGGCGCACACACGACCCATACAGGTCATGCTCGCCGACTTGAGAGAACTGATTCATATTTACAAATTTCAAGGTGTGCCAGATTTTGTGGTCATGTCAACGGATTTCAAAGATGCCTTCTCAACAGTAAACACTCATATTTAACCCAAGTTTTGCAGTATATGAATTTGTTCAACGCTATCATTACATTACTCAATCATATTTTCAAAATACGAACTATTAAATTACAGGTAAATCGCAGAACGCTATCCGAATTCCGTACGGAGAGAGGACAAAACCAAGGCTCTAGTCTGTCACCCCACTTATTCATGCTAGCGTTGACACCTGTCATTCAATTGGTCAAATCTTACCTGACAGGTATGACATATCGTCAAAATACGCTAAAGGCGATAGCCTACATGGAGGATGCAATCCGGATAGCGAGGGACGAACAGGAAATGAAAAAGGTCCTAGAAATTTTAGACTCATTCAAACTGGCCAGTAGAAGTGGTCGGTATTTATACATAACGTTGTTTTAAATGTAGAATTGCCTCCCCCTCTTCAGAATTACCCTAAAATAGCGGAATCACACGATATTGGTCACGTGTTGTCGTAGTAATGGATCACATAATCTATACTTAACTCAGGCAATAGAGCTCCCTCATCTCGTGTTAATTGAAAACGAAGATTTTCCACAAAGAAGTCCCAAGCACGAGTTTCATGAATCAATGCTTGTAGACACGCAAATACATGCGTACATACAGAATAACCCAAAAACACGTTCACACGAGATTAATACAAGTCCGCATTGCAGCTAAGTACATTTTTCTCGTTATGATAACAATGTTCAAAGTTTAAAGTACATATTTCTGATAGCAAATGGATCAATTTCTACTTCAGATGCCGCACGCCAAACGCAGAAGCAATATATAGTTAGTCACACACTTTATCTCACGTGGATGTAATCACTTACACCGCTGTGAGATTATTCGTAACACGAATGGGAAAGGAAGAGAGTGGCCATAGATAGCATTTTTCTCGTGATGAATCAGTTTGAGATTCTGTGAGAGCGTTGTTAACTCAAACAATAGAGTCCCTCCGAAATTGGCAGAACTTTCCCCATCTCGTGTTGATTGATCATGAAGATTTTTCGTATCCATATGGTCTGCTCTTAGGGAGAGAGAGAAAAACTCTATCGCAAGAGTTCACAGACGCTACAAGAGACACAAAATGTCTACAGACCATGCAATTAGGACCTCCAGACACGAACATTAGAAAGAAATCAAATGGTTTCCATACAGCACTTCCCAGTTGCACACACACACACACGCACACATTTACCAAGAAGAAAAAAGAGCAAGTGTTATCCCCCCCCTCGCAACAGAGATTTGCTACAAAGATTCTCTTGAAACCGTCCACCATTGGAGAGAAGCGACACGCACATATCCGTAAGCAGGGAGAGATTACACACACACACCCTCTCAGGTGAGTAATCCACTTGCAGTGATCAGAAAAATATCGCGACACGCAATTCTGAATCGTGTGAGAGAGGGAATGCGAGTTCTCTAGCTACAGAAAGATGAGTCACAACAGAGAGCTTGTTTACCCAGCATACACTTTTGAACAAGTATTGATCGGTCGCGTAAGAGAGGAAAGAGAGATGAGTCATACATCTTCTGTACCCAGCATTCTTCGTGACGGGATCTCAACTGACACATCATTCAGTTATTGGATTGGATCTCAAGAAGTTAGTTGGTGATTGTGTAAGCTCCTGAGAATATCCATCTTTTGTTCGGTAAGTATAGTTATGAGAGAGAAAAAATAGGGAAGTTCTTAAGAAATAGTTGTATAAAATGTTTCCTTCATCGTTTTAATTAACGTAGTTAACTTTCTTCTCCCTTTAAAAAAAAAAAAGAAAGAAAAAATCAACTAGATTACTCCAAATTCTCGCCAATTTCCAGCCGGTCGAGCGGTCTGCGGCGGTCCCGGGTTCGCGTCCCGCCAGGGGCATGGGTATCTTAACTAGATCGTGATGGGCCGAAGTACAAAGTTACTAGACTGGCTCATATAAAAATAAAGTTTACATCGTTTTACGATAATTTTCAAGCTTATTGTTAGTATAAATGTACTTTATTATTTTCTGCAAAATGTGTATTCACTCAAAGAAAACGCTTCAGCTCTTTGTAGAAAAAACGTTCAAATATAAAACTTCTTGTGAGAGAGGGAGGCGACACGATACAATGTAGGTAGGCATCCCGACATTTGCTCGAGAGAAATAAAAATGATTAGGACGCTTACGAGCTTTCATTAGTGTTTGGCCTATGTTAGAGAATTACTTTCCATCTTTTTTGTATTAAAAAGAGTACACGAACTAGAGGGGAAGTTCTTAAGAAATAGTTGTATAAAATGTTTCCTTCATCGTTTTAATTAACGTAGTTAACTTTCTTCTCCCTCTTAAAAAGAAAGAAAAAAAAATCAACTAGATTACTCCAAATTCTTGACAATTTCCAGCCGGTCGAGCGGTCTGCGGCGGCCTCGGGTTCGAGTCCCGCCAGGGGCATGGATGTCTTAACTAGATCGTGACGGGCCGAAGTACAAAGTTACTAGACTGGCCCATATAAAAATAAAGTTTACACAGTTTTACGATAATTTTCAAGCTTATTGTTAGTATAAATGTATAGAAACAAGTTCTTTTACACATTTTTAGTAGAATGGTGAAAGATGCGTCTATGGTGTAAAGGTAGCGAATCGAGCGTCAAAATCTATTTATCATTACGTAGAACATTTTTCATGTTTAAGGTAGCAAAGTCGGCATTTTAAGATTTAGAAGTGTACACTTTCAAATGTACTTTATTATTTTATGCAAAATGTGTATTCACTCAAAGAAAACGCTTCAGCTCTTTGTAGAAAAAACGTTCAAATATAAAACTTCTTGTGAGAGAGGGAGTCGACGCGATACAATGTAGGTAGGCATCCCGACATTTGCTCGAGAAAATAAAAATGATTAGGACGCTTACGAGCTTTCATTAGTGTTTCCATCTTTTTTTTTTGTATTAAAAAGAGTACACGAACTAGAGCTGGCATCGCTTCAAGCAAAACGAGTTGAATCTAACTCTTGAGGTCACGAGTTTGAAATCGGCCATAAAAAAAATGTTTTCAAAGTTGAATAATTCCTGAACCACAAGTCGGATGAAGTCGGAACTTGAAGTAAACTTCATCTTAAAATTCCGGGAATATTATACCGTGCAAAAACCGTGAAGTTCGCTTAAATCTAGTATAACCGTTTAACGAACCGGTAGAACCGTTTACCGAAGAATGCTGGAAATGCCGGCAAATTCCGTGCCGGGATCTTATTAGTACGAAAGAAAAAAAAGATTCGTGTAAATATTCGAATTATCACCGGTTTATGTACTTAAGTCTTCAAATCAGATTTTCAAGTTTTATTTAAGGGATTAAATGGCCGTAGCTCCTAAACCACAAGTCGGATGAAGTCGGAACTTGAAGTAAACTTCATCTGAAAATCCCGGGAATGTTGTGCCATGTAAAAACCGTGAAATTCGATTAAATCTAGTATAACCGTTTAACGAACCGGTAGAACCGTTTACCGAAGAATGCTGGAAATGACGCCAAATTCCGTGCCGGGATCTTATTAGTACGAAAGAAAAAAAGATTCGCGTAAATATTCGAATTATCACCGAAATTATGTCCGGTTTATGTACTTAAGTCTTCAAATCAGATTTTCAAGTTTTATTTAAGGGATTAAATGGCCGTAGCTCCTGAACCACAAGTCGGATGAAGTCGGAACTTGAAGTAAACTTCATCTTAAAATTCCGGGAATATTATACCGTGCAAAAACCGTGAAGTTCGCTTAAATCTAGTATAACCGTTTAACGAACCGGTAGAACCGTTTACCGAAGAACGCTGGAAATGACGCCAAATTCCGTGTCGGGATCTTTTTAGTACGAAAGAAAAAAAGATTCGTGTAAATATTCGAATTATCACCGAAATTATGACCGGTTTATGTACTTAAGTCTTCAAATCAGATTTTCAAGTTTTATTTAAGGGAATAAATGGCCGTAGCTCCTGAACCACAAGTCGGATGAAGTCGGAACTTGAAGCAAACTTCATCTTAAAATCACGGGAATATTATACCGTGCAAAAACCGTGAAATTCGATTAAATCCCGTATAACCGTTTAACGAACCGGTAGAACCGTTTACCCAAGAATGCTGGAAATGACGCCAAATTCCGTGCCGGGATCTTATTAGTACGAAAGAAAAAAAGATTCGCGTAAATATTCGAATTATAACCGAAATTATGACCGGTTCATGTACTTAACTCTTCAAATCGGAGTTTCAAGTTGTATTTCCTTATGGGAATCGGAGTAAGTCGGGACATGCATCTTTGAGTAAATGATGTGAAAATTGACTTTCTTTAGGAGATATTTATATATGAGATAGTGATTATAATTGTGTGTGTTGGCCTAATAGGAAACTTTCGCTTGTTTCAGATTGAAATTCTCGAACAGTCTACCTTGATTGTAGGAGAAAGAACGCTACAAGGCTACCTAACTAAGGACATAAGCAAGGTATGTTTAATCTCTGAAACAAATGCAAAGCTGAAAAAAAAGTATTGTGCTAGTAACTTCATACTTTTTAAACCCAAATATAAGGCACAAGTCTTATGATGTAATAAAAGACGTAACTTTACGCTTTGAAATAAATAACTAGTATGTCACTAAGTTACAATGCACAAATCTTTTAAAATGTAGTCAGCCACTTTCTCGTACAAGTAAGTAAACTATATCTCTGCTTGTTACAGATTTCATCACTGGAAGAGTGATCTACATTTGAGGAAAAAAAAAAGAAAAGAATCTTATTTAGGTAAGTGTTTAAAGGATC
>JAGDQP010004216.1:0-86969 GCA_022664845.1 Lepisma saccharinum
CCATCTCGTTGAACCCGATCGGACTTATACAACGCGAGATACAGATCACTGAAGCCATCTATTGGCAAAATAATGGATTACTTTTTACTACACCAGATATTAAATATGTAATGTTCTGTACTTACCTCTGTGTTTAAGTCCTCGTGTAAGGAAACTTCCTGATTACATCACAAAAAGTTATTCGGTTTTCAAACCTGAAACCATCACCGAGTGATATGAAGACTTTATTGTGTTAACATGTTAGTGTATGTGGAATTTTCTGTGAAATATGTTGTATAGAAAATTTTTATAAGGTCTGTTTCTTTGAGGTACAACTTACATTTTCGTAAATATAGTTTTCAAATGATTTAAAGTATGGTCAGATCAACAAAAGATGTGTATTTGCTGATGTAAGATTTCAATAAAAATTACCTCCTGTTTTTAGTGATTTTTTTATGTATGGCTATGTGTAAGCTATCCAATTATATTAGTTATATGTGTGGGGATTTGAAATAAATATTTTAAAATATTATTCATGCCTTTATTTATAATGCTAAGGTGAATTGACGAAGTACCAAATTGGCCGCTGTTATTATTTGCGTTTCTCAAGTATTTCTTTAATGAAAGGAGCCCAACTTTATGTAGATTCCCTTACATGTATTCAATTCTGGAGTTTTAGTAATTATGGAGCACGTTTCTACGACTGCTCGATCGATGTTATTTTTAAAATTTAAGAGTGGCAATGCCAAACATTCTAAGTGCCAAATTTAAAATTTTAAAGAAACAGAAAGAAAACTGAATAGATTTGGTATCACATAGCTTATTCATTCCAACATAATGTGATTGTTTTGATCTTTCCCTATTTGATTTGGCACTTGGAACAAGGACGGGGACATGTGGGTGAGTACATGGAACATGTTTGTGGACAACAGTGCTCTTTCAAAAAAAAAAAAAAAAAAAAAAAAAAAAAAAAAAAAAAAAAAAAAGACTTAGAACGTTTGGCATTTCCAGTCTTCAATTATGGATTATTCTTGTTGATGCTATCTTTTGTTTCTCCATTTGTAATGTTTGGAAATGGTAACCATGACAACAACTACTCTTTTCCTCATTCTCTCTTAACTCTCCCACTAAGATGCAACATATTCTGGTATTCCTTGCAATTGGTTTCTTTCACCATTTGGTTTGCTTATCCAGTACATACTCAAAAATTCTTTTTTTTTAGGTTACCAGACAGAATTTGAAAGGAAAACCGGAAAACTCAAAAGGAAGAACGAAAGAAAGGCGAAAAGGTTGAAAATAAGATCGTTAAAATATTTATAAACATGTAACAATTATTAAATTGATGAATCTACCGTATCAAAAAGCGCAACTTCTCATTCAGATGTCAATCTTATTGCCATAAATTTTGATCAACTACTATTGAAAAATTGATAGAAGGCTAGATTGAGGAAATAAAAGTCTATGCGTAGCATTGCTTTTGCAAGTTAACAAATCTTACCTTCCTATAATTTGTTGTTTACATATCCCTGTGGTTGGTAATATTTACAAGGCTCCAATCATTAATTACTTCTTGAGAGGTTATAGCGAAAAACAGATGAATAAATTGGCAAACTAGGCTTAATAGTACAACGGATCAATGCTGGAGACGAAAAATTCGAAAAGAACCAGGTTTTAAACATACTGGGGACAAATCCGAAGATAGGTTCAGGTATTCTGTTGTGTAAGAGCAATGCGACTTACAGTACTTCAACGTGTCACAGACATAAACGAAACGCTTTTTATCATCTTTCTTTGTTACAAAGAAGGACATGTATTTCCACGGAAGGGCGTCTTAATAACTACATTGTTTCCACCTTACCTCCTGAATGATATATTTGTAGTGGCGGATGCAATGCATAATTGACATTAGTGAACTTTACGAATCAGAATTTAAGACTAACCTGAGAGACATTTTGAGGGTAAGTGTCTATAACATCTTGTTGAGTTTGAGCACATCGTTCCACAGCCGATGCAATCGCTAACAATGAAGGACTCAATTCTGGCTCCGAAGCTGACCACAAAGTGAAAATGGGATGTAACTGATGCAACTCTCCCAAATATTCTGGAAAAAATAAAAGTTTATATTATATTTCTAAGTTTTTGAATCAAAACATTATGAAAGAGACATTGGTAGCACTGTTTAAAATCGGAATTTTAAAATCTTTTGAGTATGTATTAAAATCATGTCGCATTAATAACGTGCCATTATTTCATTCGTTATGCATATTTCTTTATTTTGTTTTCGGCTGTTGATTTACCAATGTTCTTAGCAGTGATCTTGGATATCATCCCGAGTTTAAGATCAAATATAACTCAACACTTACTTAGACATTAGACTCGTATCTCTATCAAAATAGATATTACCTATCTACAAACAGAAATTGAGACGTAGTTTATTTCGCATACTACTAGAAGTGACAAGAAAAAAACAAAACAGTTTTAATGATATGGCTTTTCTTAAGAGAGAATTCCCAGAAAAAGAACAATGGTTCACTAAAGAGAAGTCGGATTATGGCAAACGTTTCACTACAATTCCCACTTCTCCCAACTTTTTACAACAGTAACGAGTAGATGATTTCTATACATAAAAAATCCCTTTCGGTAGGCCTACAGACTGAGGTAGATCTCGAAGTTTTTTTTTTATTTTCAAAAATTCAAATATCGCTTTATATGAGAGCTATCGAGAAACTATTTATTGTTTCGTAGATTATTCATCAAGAGCTGTTCAACGATACCTCACAAGATATATATATATACTCGCTTTGTTTCGCTTGGAGCGCTGCCCCCAGACCCCCGTAGGGGGTTCGCCCCCAACTTCAGTGCTTTTGAGAGGATGCGCCTCCTTTATCTTAACCAAAATCTCACTGCAGCACTACACCACCATGGTATCCTCTCACGGGGGGCTGCGCCCTCAAAAGGAAGGTTTGCCCCATTTATTGTAACCTACTCTTGGTCATACACCTTCAAAGAAAATTTCGTTTCTCTACCTTCAATGATTTGGAAATTGGGTTTTTGGGACGGCCATTTTGGATCCAAGTTGACGACTTTTTGAAAGTTTTCTTATATTGTCGTGATCTACTTTTGATGGTACAACTTCAAGTAAAATTTCATTTATCCAGCTCAAACGGTGTGCAAAATGGGATTTTGGGCGGTCATTTTGGATCCAAGATGGCGACTTTTCCCAAATGTTGTAATATTTCTCTAAACTACTCGTCATAATGCACCTTTATGCCAAATTTCGTATCTCTAGCTCAAACGGTGTGGATAATGTTTTTTTAGATACGCCATTTTGGATCCAAGATGGCGTCTTTGGATACATCATGTAATATTTTAGAAACATACAAGTGATAAGGCACCGTGTTACGAAATTTGATAATTCTAGCTGCAGCCGTTTAGGCTGTGTATTCTATACAACAATGGGTTCGGCGGCCATTTTGGATCCAATATGGCGACTGATTTTGCTCATTAACGAACTTAACCGAGCTATTAAGCCTAGAAACAACATATAAAAATTTGGTTCAAATATCTTCAAAATTATGGCCGCTAGCGTGTTAATATATAAATATATACTTTCATGTCGTATCGATCTCAATAGGTATATTTTTCTTCGAAATCTACCTAAAAATCTACTATGTATTCAGGAACTGTTCTCGCAATATTTTAAATACTATCTAATTGATTCATACGAATCAAAATTATTATTTGAAATACTATCTAAATTATGCATACGAATCAAAATCTATTCACAATGGAGTTATTACTTGAATCTTTAAAAGTAAGTTTATAATAAATTTTATTCAAATATTTTATAGATGGCTTTAGCAATTTCAAGCTTCAGCCTCTCTGGTTTACCTTACTGTCCATTGGTTAGTGATAAATAATAACAAATAGATAGCTAACAGCAAATTCTAGAATATTATATGTAATTAACTTACCACAAATGTCACAACAGTCATTGCAACGCATTACAAATTCCTGTATTAATTTGCTACTTACAAAAATCACGCAACGGTTACAGCGCTCACCTCTGGCGCTTCCGGTCGTCGGTTCAAACCCTGCTCGAGCCATGTGGGCTTTATGGTGTACAATTACAGAGTGCGTGGGGTTTCTCCGGGTTCTCCCGTTCCTCCCACTTTCTTCATTCCACCAACCACTCCATCATCATTCATCCAGCCTGAGCTAAAGTTGCTTAAAGGCCTTAAAAATTAAATTCAAATGCAAAATTATAAAAATCACGCAATCCAGAAAGAGAATGCTGGCACTGCTTGATGCAGTTATGATCCGATTTAGAATAGAATAGAAATTTTGTCTTTCTACAAATATGTTTCTATTTTGTCGTGTATAATAAGTGTGTATTATATTAGTCGTATAAGTATAAAAAAAAGTGAATATTTTTCTTTGTAAATATTACGTTCTTATAAGTATGTTGGATAGCAAATAGTCACTAACAGTTCCAATATAAAGAAAAATAGTCACTTTTTTTTACTTATAAGATTAATATTATGCACACTTATTATACACGACAAAATAGAAACATATTTGTAGAAAGACAAAATATCGTAACTACTCATTCCAGTGTTACTCTGTGTGTACAACAAACTACCTAATCTCCTGACGAGTATTGAAAATATAAATAAATTTAATCTGAGCCATTCAGTTTATTGGTAAATAAGCGTTATTTTGTTGTCTATGATTATCTGAGTGATGACTCATTATGTGATAGCTTATAGTGATGTTAATAACTATATACACAATTATATTATTGTAGTGATTACACAAGTACTCTAACATTAAATATCACCCTATTTCATGCAGAAACAATAACTATCTTATGGATCACAGGTCATGATCCTGTATGTACAACACAGACGAATAAATTTCTATTCTATTCTAAATCGGATCATAACTGCATCAAGCAATGCCAAAATTCTCTTTCTGGATTGCGTAATTTTTTTTATAAGTAGTAAATTAATACAGGAATTTGTAATGCGTTGCAATGACTAATGTGACATTTATGGTAAGTTGATTAGATATATTCTAGTATTTGCTATTAGCTACCTATTTATTACACTTGATTTGTACCGGTGCTTTTAACTGAATGGAACTTTTAAATGTAATAAAAAAAAGCACATTTAATGGCTTTGCTATGCGCTTCAGTCTTGCAATTCGCCCAACTTCAGTTTTTGATATTTATACACTCAAAACCTTGGCCAAGTCCAGTAGTCAGTGTGCCAACCCGGATACGAAAGGTGTGCTCTTTTCTTAACTCGAAGCGATGTAAAAGGTTTCAGAGCTGGAATTCAGGTGTCGTTTCTCTACGCGTATCATGAAAAGGCTGGCTTAGGAAGGGACCATACGGGTGCCAATGCCTGTGGTTTTCATATAATTATGGTTTTCAAAGGAGAAGCTGTTCATGGTGAGGACAAATTGAACAGAAATATTGCGTTAGGTTTATGATTGACGCGTATATCGAAACCAAGATGGTGTCTGGTGGGGGCGGGTCAGAGATAGAATCTATTATGGATAGGGCGTGGTTTGTATCTTTGATATAGGAAGAATCTGTACGAAAGGCTGGAGACAGTGACCAGCGATTACTTATGTACGCTGCGAGAGGAATGAGTCAAGGAAGAAAAAAATGATGCTGGTGGAACTAAATAGAATCTAATTCTTACCTTGTCTTTCTTTCTGAATGCGTTGACTGATCTTCTCCACATTAGCCAACTTATCACCAAGCGCAGACACATACTCATGTACTTGCTCAAATTCAGCTGTTCGGTTCCGCATCATGTAAACAGCTGCCAGATTATGGAAAGAATCAGACATTCTACCAAGTAGGCCCTGACGTGATTTACGATGAATTGAAAACTCCTGTGTAGCATAGAAAGAGAGAGGAAAATTAAAAACTGTTAATGAACTTTCGGCGCAATAAATTTAAAATATAAACCTCTTACAGAAACAAAATTTCACAATTATATCTAATTATACGATACACAAAGATACAATTGACTTCATCATAGTGTCTGTTAATTTTGGGACTTGAAATTCCATGATAATGTTTTCCAAATTCCGAGTTCTTAGTATAGTGAACATGTAAATAATACGCAATGACACTATTTTTAATCCCACCTCCACCCAGTCTACGCATCTTGTACATTATTGGTATTTCACAAGTGAAAAAAGAAAGATAATTTCAGTAAAATAGAGGATTTTAACACATTGAAAAAATCCAGTGGGAATCTAACTGACGACCTCCGCCTTGCCGGGGCAGTGTTCTTACCAACTGTGGAAGGCCCTCATAAATTTCCCTGAGTTTTCCTCATAAATTATAATTTCTATTAAATTCCCTGAATATTTCAAGGTGGTAGACACCCTGAAATTTAAGCAGCTATCCAACCCGCATTTTCGACATTTAGATGAGAGTTAACACGCCAGTTGAGAACCAGCCACAGACGAAGAAGGATAAGATCCGAGTATATGAGAAAAGACATAAACAATTTCCAAAAAATGTACAAAGCTCTCCTTGTTTAGAAAATTTTAATTACTACAATATTTTAATTCCTAATTATCCTACAATATAAACTTAATCATCCGTTTACCGGTATATGAAAAGTATGATAAATGTATTGAATCAACCACAATTTCAAATGACGGCAAATTTTCCAGTTAGGAAGAAATTTTAGCAACTTAGTAGTTATAACATTATTTCATACCTAATCTACGCCAGCCTACAATAACATCATCTAACTCTTTACATACCAAACATTCACTCACGGTTGGACTAAATTTTACCGATATAACATTTAGGTTAACTAAAATTATAATTAAATCAAGTAATAATAATAATATCAATCTAATACATATAATGTTATACAAACCTTCCAAACCATACTAAACACGCCTCAACTCGTCCAAGTACGTCTAAACATGCTAAATGAAGCACCAAGACTTCTATTTTTTGCTAAATTGTAAGGAAACTACTAATGCAACGAAGAATCACTGTTTTCACATCCGGTTTCTTGAATTTCATTATAAAATATCAACATTAATTCAGTCTATGAGGCACCAGTAGTTTATTCGGAATTCCACTGGGAAATTAATAATCGTAAAGTCAAATCGGGTTTTATATTCGTAAAACCAACAAGCACATAAAAAAGCAATAACTTGCATATAGGCATAATTGATAATAATTTTATAAAAATGACTTAATTGAATGTTTAACAGAGGACCTCTGTCAACAATGCAACACATTACCATGCAAACAATTTAGTTTCCACGGAAATTATTTATGTTTTCCTATTAGTGTTGAATTTTTATTCACACTCCCCAAAGCTATTTTCCTATCTCAGATAAAAAGATGGCTAATTATAACGTTAACAGGCGCGTCACGATACCGCTCACAATTTTAAAGCAGACCCAAGCGGGTCAACGTCCAACTGGCAAAATTCTGTGGAGAGAGAACACAACATGGTTAGTCCCTAACGAGCTGCCGCTACCATCCACCAGCAATTACAGAAGGATCCCAGACGAGCACGAATGGGATTTAAGGAAGATTATTTTAGCTTTTGAACGACTGACCAGTTATAAAGAGGTTTGCATTGAAGAATTGGAGATGGCCATTTTGGAATGAATTTAGATTTAAGGACTTTAGGCAACTTTGGCTCGGAAGAGGTCGAACTTCAGACTATTGCATTCACAAGAAGGAGATTTCATAATCTACCGCTCTTCTTGAAAGCGCAAGAGAGAAGCTAGAGGGCAAAAGGGAAATGGAAGAAAAATTAAACCAACTAAAAAGGCGACACAACTCACCGGAGTTCTGTATGATTATTTAGCCCGTGACACGACTTTAGATGGAAGTTACAGCAACATAGACGATGAACTTGATTGGGGATATCAAAGTGACAGAAACACGAGGAGTACCTATGCGTGTGAGGGTCCCTGGAGCGAGATAATTTCTCCGTAAATCCGAGCGAATGAATGTGAGAGGGTCCCTGGCGAAAGATAAGTTCTCCGCAAACCCGTGCAAATTAAATTATTCCTCATGCGTATGGTTTTCTTTGATAACATCAAACAATTTCTTCCGTCACTTTTGCTCTTTCATCTAAATGGATGCCATTGTCTAAATAATTAACAGACTTGTATGAGTTCTTCGTGTTTCCTTTTAGTGTGTTCAAATAATTCCATCTCCCTTTTTGCTTTAACACCTTTCGTTGTGCTTCAGAAGGATCAGTAAATTTAACTAATATCTGCCGAAAGAACCTTTTGTGAAATGAGTTGTCTTAAGTTTTACCTTTTCTTCAACAATGGCTTCTTCAAATTCACTAATACAAATTTCGTAATAAGTAAAGTCTTTTATAGCAGCAATCAAATTCCTTAATTCCATTTTCTGTTCATTAGGTCTTCTCATGGAATTACTGGTAGATGGTACGGGGCTGTTCATCGGAGTCTAGCGACTTTGTGGCTGTTTCCACTCGATTCCTCCAGGAGTGGAATAAATCGGTTCTTTTGAGAACCCCTTTCCCCTTAGGGAAAGAAACTGGCTCTTTTTACATGTAAACGGCCTTTTTTAAGGCTCCCGGAACCTTTTTGAAAAGAAAGGAACTGGCTCTGGTCAGGTCCTCCATAACATTTTGAATAATTCCAAGATCGTCAACAGACACTATCATGTTTTATTAAAGCAGTTCAAGTTTTCTGAAAAAGATGAGAATGAGTGTTATGAAGAAACTTTCAAATAAACTCTTAAAGAAGCGAAGGAAGTGGTTGATTGGAATTTGAATCCCATTTCAAGGATAAAAAAGACGCCAAGAAAATACAAGAATCCGAAAGTCATCAATTATTGATACAGTCAGTCAATACTGCAGCAAAGAATATTACGCTATTGTACATGTAGCTCTGAAAAAATTTGAGTCAATATTTGACCAGGAAGATCTACAAAGTATAAAGAAAGTGGTAACTACATTGATTCCAGGTGTAATAGAACAAGAGCACGCAAATATACTGCGAGTTTATCCAGCAATTGATATACCACCCTTTGTCATCAAACTGAAGATGTTCTTAAGAAGAATAAAGTATCTTCTGTCACAAATGGTGCCGGTGGTTCGGGCAATGTTAAGAAACATTAAAAACTTGCTTCGTCTTTTGATAGTGGTGAAAACTTCATGTGAAGCTGAATAGTTTCAGTTCTCTGCAACGTCTCAAAACATTCCTAAGGGACAGCATGACACAGAAGAGAATAAATAATGTTATGTTTGTCATGTACATCAGGATTTACTTGACATATTCAACCTGGACGAATTAGCAGATAGATTTGTTACAGCCAGTGATCGACTCAGAACAATCTTCAGACAAGTCAACTTTAAAGATTAATATTAATATGATAAGATTAATATCAATTAATTAGTCTGGATTTGTAGAATTGTAATTTTAACTACACGTAGAATTTTATTCTATTTTGTAAATACTGACGTTATCCATAGACTGATTCGAGTATTTTATTAACATTTAGTTTGAAGTATATGTATAATGTAGCTTACAGTTAGTCTAAGCCACGACATACTCGCAGGCTTTCTTTGACCATTTGCACCCACCCCAATTTTAACTTATCAGAGACGCCCACGCTCTTGAATTATATCCTGGACAGGATTATGCTAGCTTTCATTATGAGAACCTACACCAAGAAGATCCCTTCTAATACTCCCCCCGACGCCTCGGTCTTCGTTTTTTTCCTCATCCGAGCTGTATGGCTTGCCAATCTTAGCCATAATGATTTAATTATTCTTACAATATCGGGTGAATCACAGTCTGTGGAGTACTTCACTATGCTGGCTCCACATTCTACAGTCATCTTGTCCTGTTTCGGTCCGTATAATTTTCCAAAAAACCTTATTTTCGACCGCTCGCAATTTACGTACATCTACGAGAGTCTTACTCCAACTTTCACCACCTTAGTGTTACCGGTAGAATTATCTTTCTCTACATTTTCAATTTCAAATTTCTTGATACTAATCACTAACTTCTGGACTGGATGGAAACATGCGTTTTTCGATTGATATCTTGCATATCTTGAGAATCTTGAAGTAAATGTGTACTTTCTGAGCTGTGAAATACATTTGAAATATTGATAGTACATTACTGATTTACGAAAGTATTCAGTCATCGTAGGATATAATAATGTCGCCCTAGAATGGAATCTCGATCTAGCAAAACCTTTGTGTAGTGTCAGTGCTGTGTGACTGTTAATGCTAGTTGTTGTGAGCTTGGGTATTTATGTGGATACGTTGCGAATCAGCCATGAATATGTCTAGAAGATTCAACAGCATCATTGTGTCAGTAGTCTTGTGGTGTAAGTGGCTCAAGAATCTGAGTTGTTACACCAGTTTATTTTAGGGATCAGTAACAACGACTATCAACCCGTATTAGTAAGGGTTACAGTTTTAAAATTTGATCGAGGAGTAAAAATGGTACTGACATTTGAAAATTTAGTTTAGGACTACAGGAATCAGAACCATGACTACAATAGAACTAGTTATATTAGCTCCATATTGTGGATCAATGGAACCAATCATTCAAGTAATATGACTGCACTTAACCGGGACCTTGCCGACCGAAGCAGCCGTGTGGGGCGAAGTCATAAGTTACTAAAATAGCCCACACAAAATAAAGTTTTTACCTACCGGAAACAAACTGAAGCTAATGCTCAGAGAACATGTAGCAGATGAGGTTTAGTGCATAAGTATTGAAATATGTGTCCAATATACAACACTAACTGTCTAAAAGCCAATCACTGGTCTCGCTGGTGTTGAACCAAAAAATGGATCAATTATAGAATAAGAGGTAAGCTATAGATATACTGGAAAGCAAGCAGTTGGAAAGGAATAATAGTGGACTTAATACAAGTGTTTAGGGGGAAACTAAATCAGACCAAAACATCCTAGGCTGGAGGAACATCTTCTGTCAAGATCTGAGAAAGGTGGTGACAGTGAATCATGGAGTAAAAAGCAGAGAAACAGTGTTGATTAAAAATGGAACATACTCAGAGTTTGAGATGCAGGTGGCCTGTAAACAAAATAATAGTTGTCCATCAGTCTCAGTAGATACCGTTGATTCATCTGTACAAATAATACCATCGGTTAGATGCGACACCAGTAATCGAGGTATACCGGAAGAAAACTTAAGATATGGAGGCGGACATGGTAGCGTTAGTGAAATCCGCACATTCAACTGTGAATAATCCAGATTCATATAACGGCAGCAGTGAAGGAAGAAATAGATACGATTGATAAGAAGAATATTGGCAGTCAAACATTATGGCCATATAATGCATCTTAAAACACGCAAACAATGATATTGAATACAAAAAAGATTTCAATTTAGACGATAGCTCGTGTGCGGACATCACAACAAATGATTGGGGATATGCAGTTTATGCCAGAACGAGAAGATGAGAAAACAGAAGAATATCGGCAGAAAGAAGAGATTTCAGAAAATTTAGTGCAATGAATAACAGAGAAGGAGCCCCTGCGTGGCCTAGTGGGTAGCGTGCTCGACTTCAGGGCAAGCGGTCTCGGGTTCGATTCCCGGTGGAGGCTAAAAAATTTCGGTGTTGACCCAGCATCGTGAGGACGATTGGGTATCTACTTGAATAAAAGAAGTAGCAGACTGTGGTCATGAAAGTCGGACACACGGCTACGAAGAGGCGTTACTCTGATCGCGTAACCTTCAACTTTAACATGATACAGCCATCTGACAGGCCAGGTTCCTTCAGAGGCTCTCGCGCCACTCAGTTTAATTTAATAACAGAGAAGATACAAGCAGGGCAGAAGCACGCATGGTTGATATAATGCATGGTTGATGAGATACATTACGATTCTTTGATGGATTGACCCCAGTTCCTGCGAAAGAAAGGTTTATAAGACTTGTGCGGGAGGGGAAGATGTATCAATTTGAAGGAGAGCTGTTGCGAATGATAGAAAACAATACTATTTGTTGTGGGTATAAGAATGATTTTACACTGAGAGTTACATCTGAATGTGCATAAAAATACAGACTTGATTGATTGGTAACAAATAGGTTTGACTTCTCTTAAACAAGTGATATGTTTAGGAAGTCTTTAAGTGTTTGCATGATGTAAACATGCCATGGAAGTGAGTGTATGCCATTTCAGTGGGGAATCGTTGGGAAGAATTTTGTTACAATGTTCACTGGGAACCTATTCTAACTACGTTAGTGTGGTTAGGTTAGAAAACTTAGGTTTTGTTCAGAGGAGGAAGCGAGTTGACAAGGTAGGAAAATGAAATCCGAGCATGTAAGTCAACGTCAGACTCTGCGATATAAATGCTTTCAACAATTTTTACTTTCCCCTCGTTCTTGGTGTGCAAATGGATTAATATTTACAAAATACAGAATATTGGATAAAGTAAAATAATAGCTGAGCAAAGCAATAAGTTTTATTTAAAAACTAAAAACGTGTAACAAGTTTCACCAACTAACACTACTTCGCTTCATCAGACACACTAAATTACATAAACAACACAACTTCTAGCGAGACAGCTATCTGGTTCCTGATGAAGCCAAGTAGCTTTAGTTGGTGAAACTGTTACACGTTTTTAAGTTTTTAAATAAAACGTATTGCTTTGCTCAGCTATTATTTTATTTGAAGTATATAAAAGAAAAGCTCTTATGTGGAAAATATAATGGAATATAGGAGTTATGATGAAGGTACAATATGCACTATCAGATTTGTTTGTAATTGTGTGAGCACACTTGATTATGGAAGGAGGCAGGAAACTTACCGAGTCGAAATATTTTACGTACTTTTAACTGCGTATGGTGTTCCCAGATATATTTTAAATGTATAGACGATTGTTGAATACATATGAGTTTTGTCTACATCAGGAATAAGTTCGTATTTATCTGTGTTATTATGGAAACGTCTGACAGAAACGTCGACCCCATTTAGATGAGAAAAGACGGAGAGAAAGATGATGATTACTGAAACGTCTATTAAGTAGACTGATGGTGTAGATTTGGAATAATTGCGCATTAGTGATGGGAACTATTTGGTTATTTGACTATCCGTATAACCCTGTATACAAACCTAATCTGATTTTGTCGAATACTTGTTGATGGACAGATGTCCTAAATAAATTATTCGTCCTTGGTTTGCATGTCCATGGGTGTTATGAAGACGACATACTTTGGTAGTTGAACAATTTACGCTAGTTCATACTTCCCCACGCACAATCTTCGAGTAAGTTTTTCTGTGAATGTGTACTTCTTTAAAATCTAAAACTCAAAATTTTTCCACAGAATATCCTCAGCACATCGATCAATAATAAGCTTGATTATATTAAAAAAGAAATAAAACTGACCATACAAATTGATTTCTTAAAGTCAATGATAATATATTAGACCCATCGTTACCCATAATATATGGGCTTTCCAAGGTTCATAAATTGGAGGTACCGTTGCACCCTATTATCACCAGCCTCAACATCTGCGTATCTAGTAGCTTCACACTTAGCAAAAATGTTGAGCACTGAAAAGCACAGGTTTAAGTCAGTGGACAGCAAAGAACGTAAGTATATCATAATTCAAATCTGCTCAATAGTGAACGCCGATCACAAAAAGTTAGCTTTCACTGATGCAGTAGACATGTACAACTCCATTCTAATTGAATCTGCATTATCATGTCTAAGAGTATCCCACTTGAAAAATAAATTTACAGCATTAGAACTTGAAGCAGGGTCATTCCATGTCAAATCATCTGGTACACGAGGAAAATGTAACTCACAATCTTCGATATAGCTGAAATTTGGTGAGTGGCTTTTGATAGTCATATAATGGAAAAGTCTAAATTATTACTGCAATATGTTAAGTAGTTTATAATTAACAGTGGTTTGAAAAAGTGTATAATGTTCGCTCGATGCACCTGGTTGTAATACCATGATTCAGAAACATCTGCACAGCACCAGAACAAAAAAAGCAAAACACTCGGCCCATTTAATACCGCAGCACAAAAATCTTAAATTCCCATTAAAAATGTACTTTAGTTTTATTCGTAACACTTTTCAAGACAATAAGCTGCTGCTTGTTTGTTTATTTCTTAACGATGATTACATTTATAATTTCATCTTTTATGACTATGAATTTATTACCGTTCCTTACATACACTAATTTACTCTTATAAGCTATTCGTTTCCAGTTATGCATAAAGTAGAGAAATTTAATAGGAAATAGATAAAAACTGAATTGCTGTACTGAAGTCAATGAAACAACAGGCGTAAGGGACAAGGCATCTGGTCAACATTCAGCCACAGCACAAAGACCTTATTTTATTATTTATCCTTATTCGCCCTTAATTCCGACTATTCTTTTATACTTCGAAATCTTCGTACTTTGTAGAAGAAGATATTTTAAAGTCATTTCGTTGGAATAAGGAGTCCACATTAAGGATCCTAATTATGTTTCTCCTAACTGTACCTACACGAAAAAGGAAAAAATCGTCAGCTTGTGTCACTCAAAGTACTGTACATGTCAACACACTTAAAAAGAAACATAAACATATCCAGTGCAGAAATTACAGAAATATATCAATACTTACGGATGGTTTTGCTGTGAGAAATACTTTCACACTAGCATTACAACTGAGAACTGGATGATCAGCAACCCGATTAAGAAATCGATGAAGAAGCGCCATCCGAGCAAAAATGAAATCCTTAGAATAACGATCCAATTGACCTAATAGAGTATGCTTTTCTGGGAGAGGCTGAAATAAAGAAAAAATAATTTTTGGCAATCATCTCACACAAGTCCAAGAGCACGAAAGAGTAGCAACATAATCTATATAGTTTATCAGATGACCTCACAGGTTGCTTTATTGCTTCCTGATTTTCACGCATTCAAAGACCTCTGCTGAAAAGATGAAGAAAGAATACTACCACCTGACCTATCATGGGTTGAAGTATTTCTAGTACCTAAAACCTAGGAACAATAAAACAACTTACGACAATCATCTACGATAAACTATGTATGACTACTGAAATATGATCCTTTCATGCAATTTTGTTTTGTACAATCTATGCAGTTAAATTAAATAGAAAAAGTTTAAATGTGATGCTAAATATCTCCCACACTGTTAGTCCTTGAAACGAAGTTTGTAGACTCGAATATATCAGGTTTCAGACATGTTGGTAAAGATAAGCGCCTATGATATAAAAGAAGGAGTATACAAGCTTTTTTATAAATGCTTATTTAATACCTGTATTAAGCGTACATAGCAGCCTCCGCTTGCAGAAATATAGTTTCCACACACACATGCGAAGAATTTGTATTAAAAGAGAAGACTGACAGATAGAGAAGTGGACAATTATACCCCGCTCCTTCCACATATTCTTTGCGTGTGTTCTTCGAAAAGGAAATGTTACATTAAAGGACAATACTAAGCTGGAGTTCACTTGTAGACTGAACGGTGACCTAGTCCAAAGTAAAGGTTTGTTTAAAGCGAACGATGCAATTCAAGTATTAGGGCTTGGAAATACTTTCGTTGGCGTAGCATTCGGGAGGTCAGCTATTTTGACTGAGGTTCTTTCCTGTCACACCAGGCAAATGCTGGGATGGCACCTGCAACATAGGCTCGGATTGATACCTTCTCGAATCCTTTCCCCTCCCCTCCCCTGGCCTGAGCCTTAGATGCCTAAAAGACATAAATTAAATTCAATTTCAAGTAAGACTAAGATTATTGTTAGACAAAAACAATAACGCATATTACTAAGTAGTAGGCCATAGAATGGCCATAAAAATATCTTTGTTACAAAGAAAACGTAGATAAAAAGTAAAATAAAATGCAAACCCTTGATAAATATACAAATAATAATAATAATAATAAAAAAAAGAAACTCAGACCGGGCGCAGTGGTCTGAAGTCATGACGCTCTATATTTCAGTCCCTGGTTCGAATCCCGGTGAGAACATGGATGTTTGTGGAGATTTAAATTTAATAGCTTAGAAAATCGGGAAGAGTCCAAATCAGTAATTACTAAAGTGACACATCAACACAAAAATTAATCTTAGATCATGCTATTTAGGGACGTAGAAACGTATCCTCTACGATCAAACGAATATATATAAATCATAAAAATTGTACAATACTTACTGGAATTAGATGAGTTGGGAACGCTTCCACTAGTTTTTGGCGCAACCAAATGAAATCATTATAGCGCCGTCTCACAACATATTCAGTCTCATCAAATTCAGCTCGCGAAGTCTGTAAGAACAAAAAAAGCATCACTTCAGAAGGGGATCAACTCAATATCCTCACATATATTCAAAGATCATGCAATTTCAAAGGCACCTGTTGCAGAACAAGATAATGAAGTTATATAAATAAAGCAAACAGAAGGTTATAACGTCCTGAAAAATTTCCGTCATAAAGTGATGATAACTGAACTAGGAGTCATACTTGACAAACCCAAACCTATGTTGATTATCTTCAAAACTTCTGTTCTTAAGTTATATATCATACTTAACTTACAAAACTATTAAATGCTAATATTTTAATAAACAATTGAGGCAAAAATTAGACATAAAAAAAAAAAATCAGCTTAGCTCGTCTCTATATAATTACTTGCACTTGGAAATTTAATATGCCATTTGGTCTATGCAGAATATGATATTCATAGGAGAATGCTTTGTTTGACGCCAACCCATATCACACTATTGAGATGTATCGAAGAAAAACGTTACGTTCATCCATGATGTAGAGATTACTCGTCACAAATGCGAATGCTATTAAGTCTGGTAAGTGCTATGCTCTCAGCTTACGTGGTGATAGCTGTCGTGCTCCAGATGGGCAAGCGTCTTTGACAAGGAACAAATAGCAATGATCAGATCACTGAGTCGAAGCATATCGAAAACGGTAAGGCTTGTGAGACGCTTGCGATCAGCTGTGGTGAGTCCGAGTTCGAATAGTAATCCGAAACAGATAAAACACGAACCAAGGACAAAATGTTCGGAAGCCAAGACTCACTGATACCAGAGGCAAACAAATGATACTTTGCTAAATTACACATACATTTAATGAAGGAAGACATGAAAAAAATACGTAACAATTTACAGTAAGTTGTACTTGTGTATGGAACTACGTAGTCCCTGGCCACTTCGGGTGCCGACGATGACGCCTGTCCACCGTCAGAAACGCCAACAATAACAATGAGAGCATCACAACTGAAACATGAATCAGTGGGAAAAGTTCGCTTCATCCGACCGGTTTCTAATGCATCGTGTGGACGAACGTCTCCGTATACGCAGTATCCCCAGCGAACGAATGCACCGGGTTGTACCGTAGCGAGGTGTGTTTGTTTGGGCAAATCTCTGCTGAGAAACCCTTTGTGCAATCATTCCAGAAACATTTGATAGATAACTTCCTCGTACACCATGATTATCTATTTACGTCACCGGAATTCTCCGAAACGTAGCCTCGTTTTTCAACAGGACAATGCAACATATAACACCGTACGGAGCGTTCAGCAACAGTTTGACGAATAAAAAATAAAAAGACTTTTTAAAGACATACTTTTCTTTCTTAAACAATTCGTACTAAAATGTAAAAATTAATTTTGTCTATGCATGAGTAAAAAGAAAAGCATTCTTTAATTAGCGCGCCCCATGCTTTTCGTTTTAGTCGCCTATAAACAAAATTAATTTTTACTTTCTAGTATGAACTGTTTAAGAAAAGTACGTCTTTAAAAATCTTACTATTATTATTTCTTTTTCGAGTTATTTCGGTATTCGGATACTTTTTCCGAATACCTTCTGGACGAGTGGTAACGCTCGCTTTCTTGTAATCAAAGGGTCACGGGTTCGATTCATGCTGGGGACATAAATGGTTCGGAGCCCACGTTAATCTGTAGGTCCGTTCTTAGGACGTCATCTTCGCCCGGTGGAAGAGAATGGCAAACCACTATTGGTTCACCATGCCGATTGTCACTATGTCACTTGTAAATGAGACAGTCTTGTAAGTGATTAGACAATAAATCAAATCAAACCATTGAGCTGGATCGACATTTAACAGTTCTAATAGTCTCGATCGCTTGGAAATTACATGCAAATCTAGTTCAAAATGGACTTCGGACAGATGCACCATCCTGATAAGACAGAACGGACCACCCATCCGATTAAAACAGTATGGTGTTACAAAATGTCCTCAGCGACAAAAATATCGACACAAAAATCATGTATTCAGGTCGAAAAAATTAGTGTTAGTAAACACACGCTTGTTACTGTAAAGCCCCTTAAGTATGTTTGATGCGACATAACGTAAAATCAAACAAGTGTATACATATACCAGTATATGCAGAACTCACCTTCATAATACTTTAAAAAAAGTTTCATTCAAATCCGGCGCTTTTAAATTTTGAATCCCGTATTAACCTCATGCACGTGTTATAAGCCCAAGCTTCATTAAACAAAATGAATAGCTTACTCCCACATATCGGAAAGAAGGGATCTGATACTTCTGTGGTAGACTGGTAGGCTTTCCATTTGGTCGACAGAATTAAAGAAGAGATATTAGATAAAACATGCCAAATGGATTATCAGAGATGGGAGTAGTTTTTGATGGGATATACGTTTGGAAGTTACAGAAAAGTAAATTAGAACAGATTGAATTACTAGTTTGAGATGTCGCTATGGTCGACTTTTAATCTGTTACAGTTTGGTTGGGTTTTTCAACTGCCGTCTGGTTTAAATTATTCCTGGCTTGTATTTTCTCTCAGCTATTTTTCTTTTTTCCACATCTGTGTGCGCAATATTACGTACGGTATGCACTTTTTGTGACAAAAATTAGGTGAAAAGCAGCTACTAGCTGGACTTTAATAAAGTTTATTTAAATTCAATTTTAGTTATTTTCCAAGTACATGCTCTGTTTTAGAAGCTAGGATAAAACTACTAGACTTCATGAACGCTAAAATCGTAGTTAAGGTAAAACATACCCTTCGGTGTGGAACTTTTATTTATTTACTTACTTGTCAAAAGAACTAAACTCTCGTTGCAAATTTTCACTTTAATCTAACCGCACTTCTTTTTATGTATATTCACTGTCGGATCCTATTGATTAGCGACAATTCGTCTTCAGCTGAATCGATATTAAAATCTGGTAACTGTCCTACACCCTAAATAAAGACATAGTATAAAGCACAGAGGGTCAATATTACAAATTTAAGCTTACCTAAAAATCTGCCCTCCTAAATCTTGTAATTGTCTAGTCACTACAACATTTACAAGGGCAGGTTTTTATGTCAATTTAAAATTGTTCTACACCCATTCTACGATATAGTGGACATTCTGGAAGAAACAACTTAACGTAATTTTAATTATACAAATTAATACTACGCAATGAGCCAATATTCTAAACACACTGCGTACCTTCATCTGTTTTTCGAACAACCATTTCACAAATTATTTAAAAAGAAATATTTTGAATAAACATAGGATCTGCAGAGGAAGAAGGTAGAAACAAAAGGATAAACAGTGGAAAAGGAATTAAACGCTTATTTGAACGTAAAGCTATTTTCTACAAATATTCACATACGAGTCGCGTGTAATTTGGAAGCCGTCACAGAGATGTCGGCACGCCATATTGAAATAGTGCTTTTCCAGGTTATTAAAAAAATCTAGAACACAAACTATACAGTGAACAAACTAAAACTAAGGAAGTAGTAGATTTGATTTCCGGATAACCCTAGCTATCAGCATTATCTTTCTTTCTTGAAATACTCAGCCACACACACAAACTTATTGTGAATAACCCACTAACTTTCACTAACATCGAATGTTTCTCATATTCAACATGAATGTTAGTACGACAAAATTTATAATTAGAGCAAAAAATAGAACAAGAACGAAAATAAGTACCTACATTCCTACAAAGTAGTCACCTGCGAAGGATTGAAACATGAATCCCTGATTGAGCAAATCTATCCAAAATTAATACTTGGGATATTATGAAGGATTTCAAATTCATACAAACTGTACGTGAATGATTTGAAAATTCTTCAACTCAAAATACAGATGTCGCATGAGATAATTTTTCAACAGCATTACCTTCCAAACATAATGTTCACTGCTTCCAGTTGGGTCGTAAATGTGGCCCCTAAAATCATATACACAGAAATACAAAAGTCAACAATGTCAGATGGATTTTTTTTTTATTTGAAGTTTCGTACTGACACTTGTTGACTTTTGAAATTATCTGACCTTTCTAGCAGTTTTTACTTCCACGACAATTTCCCTGATTTTGAGTATCCTGTTTCCCTTTCTTTGTTAATCCTTGATTTCTGGTACAAACAAGCAAGTTGTTCGAATCACCTTAAAATTCTATTTCCATTTGATATGGTGTAATCCTCATCTACATCCGATCATATGCGGTGGCAAACCATCTTATCCAAAGTACCTTTGAGTCACAAACTTGTCTCCAGGAAGAACCACCACCATCAACATCATCAACAGGACTCCTTGAAGATGGCTACAATTACTCTGGGACAAAACGCTGATGTTTATTGGTGCAGTGGACAACGGCCAGTTATAATTACTAGAATTTTATTTCGTTTAACTTATATACCTATGTAAAATTAGCTTTGAGAGCTAAGCTCCTAAAAAGTCTGAGTGATTTTATTACAGAATAATGGAAACAAATAATTAAATTAACTCAACAGTTTCGAAATGTGCTTAGTTTCATATTCAAGGAGAAGGAGCTGAGAATAATTTCAATTACAAAATATGGTCAGAAAGCAGAAAAGAAAGAAACATTAAACAATGTTATTAACATAGGAGCCAGATATATTTTATTCCTAACAAAACCGGTATTTAAAAAAAGCCTAAATGGGCCCAGGTGGCTCTTTTGGGTTTTATCGGATTTTAAACAGAAAATATGAATGAATGTATGCAAATGTAAAGCTTTGTACACACCTCAGTAGCTCAGTGGATATAGGTGTGTTGAATCGGGAGGTTAACAGCGGCTCTGTTTTGTGTGAGGGTCCCTTGATGGTATCTGAACCGGATTTAAGCCACGGCGTGTTTTGGAGCCCCAAGATAATTGTAGATCCCGGCATTCCGCAGGTTAAACTGAGGAAGAACCCAATTCGGAATGATCACACTGGTCCGACTAAGCTGACTCTGAATTGATGCTCAACCTTACCAGTGCCACTTGGCCGCCCGGCATGTAAAAAATTAGATCACAAGAGACGGGTTAACTATAGTTTTTTTTAAATCCTTTATTACCTCTGATTTCCTGATTAGCTCTGTACTTGAGTGACTAGCAAGTGGTGCAACAATATGGTATCTGTTTGAAAATTTATATTATTATTGATAAAATTAAATTCTAGTAATTAATTTTGCAAGGAATTTGATATTAGAAAGACGTGGTTTATAATTTTATAATACATTTCAATAATTGGGTTTGGAAGTAATTTGTTAATAGAAGTTAAAGAGTAAAGAGCAACAAAATACGTATCTAGTTCAAAGAGCTAATAGGTCTAGTCGGTTACGAAATCAACAGTAGGAAAAATGTTATTTAATAGTTTGCATTGGAGTATTGAATCCTTCTTTGTATTCCAATATCACAAAGTGGAAAAACAAAATCTTTTAGATAGCAATATTATTCTAGGGTTATAATGACAGTCGTGATCTGCATTCTAACAATCTAAAATGCAATAGTTTTCATTATTATGCACTTCTATAACGTGACTTCATTTCAGAAATAATTTTAAAACAAAAGATAATAATAAAAAAAACAAAAAAACACTGGCCTTTTTCGGACTGGGTCCACTTTGGAAAAGCCTGTATACAAATGATAATGTTGGAGAATAAAAAAAGGATACTATTATGTTTAACACTAAAAGAACGAGTATGATATATTCAGAATGAGAATACACTTGGTGTAATGCAGTATTAGAACATACAGATGCTTATCAGAATAATGGAAACACCTGTAGTTGGCAACACGTCAGATGTATGGGTTGGCAGTGGTGTCGTGGCGACCGCAGCGCCGGACGGCTGGTGGTAGTGTGTTAGGTCGGTCTCCATACTACGTCAGGCGTCGTGGAACAGGAGTGTGCAGTGGCTGCAGCAGACGGAGGTAGTGTAAAATGGGAGACCTCTCAGAATTTCAAAGAGGGCAAATTGTTGGTGCGCGGTTATGTGGAGTGAGTGTGACGGCAGTGGCTAGTGTGTTAGGTGTGTCGCCAGGGACAGTGTCGAAGGTGATGACGGCCTACACAACACACGGGAAAACCACATCGGGGAAGCGGAACAGTGGGCGGAAGAAAAGCATCAGTGACAGGGCACGCCGGGTATTAAAGCGCATTGTCACGCGGAACCGTCGTGCCACTGCGGCGCAAGTGACGGAGGAACTCAATCAGCACCTCCCCCAACCTGTTTCGACAATCACAGTCCGCCGCGAATTACATGACATGAACTTACGGGGTCGTGTTGCATGGGCCAAACCTCTCATCAGGGACCAGAACGCTTTAGCACGCCGCAAATGGTGCCGCGACCATGCAACTTGGACCGTTGACGACTGGAAACGTGTGGTATGGTCGGATGAGTCACCATTCACCCTATTCCAAACCACGGGCCGTGTTTATGTGTGGAGAACGCCCAAAGAAGCGTATGATCTGCAGTGTCTCCGTCCAACTGTGAAACATGGCGGCGGCACGGTGATGCTGTGGGCCGCAATATCATGGTTTTCATTGGGTCCTGTGGTCACACTTCGCGGACGCATCACTGCCAACGATTATGTCGCAATTTTAGGAGACCACTTGCATCCTATGGTCCGGATGTTGTTCCCGGACAATGACGCCATATTCCAGGATGATAATGCACCCATTCACACAGCTGGAGTTGTTGCAGCGTGGTTTGAGGAACATCGGGATGAAGTTCAACACCTCCCCTGGCCCGCCCAATCCCCAGATCTCAACATAATTGAACATCTGTGGTCCATCTTGAAAACACGACTCCGGCGACGATTTCCACCTCCATCCTCTCTCACAGAACTGGCCGATGCCCTGCACGAGGAATGGTGTAATATTCCACTTGCTACCATCCACGACCTCTATGCCTCCATCCCACGTCGCATCAAGGCTGTTCTGAAGGCGAAAGGTGGCCCGACACCATATTAATCTGGTAAGTTGCACTTTCGTTCAGGTGTTTCCATTATTCTGATAAGCATCTGTATCTTATTCAGGACTGTTGGAAAGAGAGGGAAAATCCTTCGAACTGAAATGGAAAGTGCGGTTATCAATGGTGAATGAAGGGTAAACCAACTACATGAGGGTGCAAAGTATGAAAGTGAGCAGACGGACGGACTTAGCGATTACGCAATGAATAAAGTAGGTAAAAATAAAATCTAGATTTTTACATTCAGAAAATTACTCACTCTAGTTGTAATCCTGAAAGTGATGTAGGTCTCTAAGGTAGTTAAATGCTTTTGAGGATTATCCACCCGGACCTGCAGATCTCTTGTATCCAAACCAAAGTCTGAACCTTCATGATCAGGCAACGTAGAAAAGCTTTCAATTGAAGGAGACGCAACCTAAAAAATTAACACCAAGATTAGAAAAGAAAAACAAATAAAAATAATATGCCTCAGCCTACGAAAAAGAACACACAACACAATTCCAGTGGTACCAAACTAATAAAGATAAAGTTCGGCTACTTTACGCCATGCACCCAAAGAAGTACTAAATCATCATTACACGAGGTATGTGCAAAGGGTCAAACTGATCTCGCAGGTCAGTTATATATTATAAAACTATTATGAACTTGGACATTAACACTTGTAAAAGTTTCTTACAGAGTGTGTCTCGCAAACTACACCCTGATAGTCTAATTTCTTTTGAACATGAACATATTTATGGAAATATTTGAAGACTTCAGCTCTTGTTCACGGAACTGTACATTTCTTTACTGTTCAGCAGTGACCAATTCAGCATCCTATTTTCTTTTTCTACATATCACCTCATTAATATTTTGATTAAAAAGATTCTGAAAAAAAAAATCACTTTTAAAAATTTTACGTAGCAAACAAATAGTATGTATTAATACGTTAATTCTGGAGCGCTACAACCCATGAAGGGCCAAATGGGATGTGATCAATGTGTGTATGACGATATCATTAGCTACACTTGGTTTCGCACGGTACGCTTACATTAAGCAGATAGAGAAGTATTTATTCAAGTAACAAAAGAGTATTTGTACACAGGAAAAAAAATATGGTGGGCTTCACAACCTTCATTAAGAATTTAACGAATTTAATATATTTCAACACTTAAAGTTTCTCAACGATTCATCAATTCTTAAAATGATTGGTGAAACCCACGCATAATCTTCTAGACACAAATGTGTACAACCCAATTCAACAACATGTAAATTGAAAATGCAATAAATTACTATCTGTCTTTCTCAAAATAGGAATGTTTCAACTTATAATCAATATTTGCTTTTAAAACTCTATGGAAATACATGTATACCTGTACAGTACTTACAAACCTCCTTACTTTTACGTCGATGATACAGCGTTAATTTCAACAAACACTATATTCGGGCATTCACTTGATTATGATAAGCATAATTGGGTGCGCTTTAAAAATATTGTTTTATATTAGAAAATAATCACTGCAGCAGTACGAGATACCAGTAGCTTCTTAATAACATGTACCGCGAAAGAAAGCACTTTTACAATACTTCATTTAGCAGTAACATAAATATGGTTTTATAACCGATCTAGAATGCAAAAATATCATCCTTTCCCTACTTATTTGAAATACATTCATTCCTAGGCCGTTAGATGAATCACAGTGGAGAGTACAAGATTGCATTGTTTACTGGAGAAACTTCAAAATTTTAAAAAGCTACAGGGGTTAATTTTTCTCCCATTGAAACAAGCGCTAAATTTTAAACAACTTTTAGAAGAAACCACTTTTCCATAGCTCATACAGTTTGACAGCTAGAACACATACCTGATAGTCAAAATTAACATGATAGAGGGTTTGCGGGGCTTTTCGGATGCTGGAGCTCAAAGGGAATAGTAAATAAAGTGAAAAAAATACTAAATGGGATGTGTGGAATCAAATGGTGAATTTTCGAAAACAGGGGCGACCCGGGAATACTGTTACAGGGGAAAGGGCATTAAAATTTTAAATAGAAACAATGATTGATTTTGCTTTCGTTGAAACAAACATGGAATTACAAACAACCTTCAGATGAAACATTTTTAACAAGAGCTACTTGCTAAATGCTAAGTTAACTGTTGACCTACTAATTAACTCTTGTAGTTGCCAAACGTTACGAGATATTAAACAATGTTTCATCTGAAAGTTGTTTAAAATTCCATGTTTGTTTCAAAGAAAGCAAAAAAAAAAAGTTACTACTTAAAATTTTGAAGTTGCCCCCCATCCTCCGTAACAGTATTCCGGGTCGCACCTGTTTTCGAAAATTTCACCGTTTGATTCCACATATCCCATTTAGTATTTCATTTTAGTTTGGAACCTTTATTTACTGTTCCCTTTGAGCTACAGCATCCAAAAGACCCCGAAACCCCTCTACTTCATGTTAAATTTGATTATCAATTATGTGTTCTAGCTGTCAAACTGCATGAGCTATGGAAAAATGGTTTCCTTCTAAAAGTTGTTCAAAATTTAGCGGTTGTTTCAATGGAAGCAAAATCAATCCCTGTTGCTTTTTAAAATTTTAAAATTGTCCCCCCACCCCCACCCCACCGTAGAGGTATTCTCAAAACACCGCTGATTTCACAAACATCACCACGTGATTCCGCACATGCATTTTAGTATTAACATTTTTTGTTCCAAAGATTTTTGTGTACTAGGAGTTGATTTATGACCCTGTTATGCATTTTGAGAACGCAGTGCCACTAAGCGTCAGAAAATGTAAAAATTACAGGTAGAATGGATAAATAATAATCCTTTGTTCAGCAATATGTAAGAAGTAAAATCATATATGCGGAGTCAATTTTAGTGAAGTAGTTTTCTCGAAATAAGGCTTAAAGTTGAAGTGACATCAAAGGTGTCGACAGTATGGAAGCACGTTACCGGTATATGTGTTTATAACATTGCTTTTAGTTCGGAATTCCAAATTTTCTCTTAATTGGCGTTGGCGGCAAGTTTTACTGCCGGCAGGTAGCTTATTTGATTTTCGAATATCAGGGAGAATGCGTATAAACAGTTGGAAGTATACCGAACGTGACGTAATACCCAACAAAATCAACATTTACAGAACACAACAAACACCTGTTACGCCAGCTTTCCATTGCCGCTTACTACAGGTATTGTTTGCTATTCCTATAGCGAATGCAATAATAATAATAATAAAAAAACACCGAACCTAACTCCTAACCTTCACCTAACCAATGGTCACTATTTTATTAACAGTAAATCGCGTGTGGAAACATCGAACCTTACTCCTAGCCTTCACCTAACCAATGGTCACTATTTTATTAACAGTAAATCGCGTGTGGAAACATCGAACCTTACTCCTAGCCTCCACGTAACCAATGGTCAGTATTTTATGGTTATTGTAATTACGCAATGAGTATCTGGGATCTGCGACCACTGCATGAGTCGCCACAATGCCTTCATGTTCTATGGATTCTCGATGTTCTATTAGGTAATTATCTAACCTAACCCAAACCTGAAGCGTACAGAATTTCAAAATTTGTACATAGTATCACGTAAAAGAGATAGCTTGCTTAAATTCCAAGTGGAAAAAACAATGAAAAGTGGTGTAGAGCGATTTTTCATGGTACTGAATATATAGAAGTGGTCGAGTGCAGATAGTAAATACTGGTAAAACGCGTTTGTGGTCATAGCGCCTCAAGTTATGAGGCCCAGTTGCACTATCTGCACATATAGCCTACGCATTTTTAGTTGACAATCAGTTACTCCTACTCGTCACCCACGGCGGAGCTCAATTAGTTCTACGTACATCTACCCTTATTATACTGCATCATGACTCCAAAACTTTTAACTTGCGTTTCAACATTTTCTTAACATTACCTGTCTCCTGTAATTTTCTCTTTGCAGTAGATAAAGTAAACCGAATCCTATAAGTTTACACTGACTTATTCATTCTACTTTCTGCACTAATAACAATCTACATTTTAATGGTGCCAAAAAACTTTACCCCGGTGTTTCTGTATTTCTTGTACTCAAAGCAACACCACCTTGAACAATTTCACACACTTATTTTTCAAAATGTAAATTTTCTATTTTCTTCCAACGCAAATCCGATTTTAAATCATTTTCCGATATTCTATTCATTTAATATAAACATCGTATTTATGTAAACAACAGTATTTGATTAGAATTGATTCTTGTCAAAAGCTCGTAGCCTTTGCAAATTGTTTCCAAGTGTTATTATGATTCAATCGTGTGCCACAAGAAAGGAAATGTATTTCTAATAGTAACTTACAACAGATCCTTCTAAAGATGTACTATAATTCGAAATGACGTCGTTATCACGACTATCCTGTTTATTGACAGGAGGTTTACATTCCGATGAAACCTCTAGCACAGCTGTATTCTCTCCTTCCGCCATGTTTCTCATAATCTTTTATTCAAGTAGAGCAGAATCATGGGTGAAATCAAGATGGTGGTACGTTTGTCGGTTTTAGGATAGAGTAGTCTTACAAGAATTTGTATAAAAAATGGACAAAGAAATGGGATTAGATGATGATTTTCGGTTAGAGGACGACTTTAGTGCCAACATCTTTAGTGATTTAGATCCAGTGACATGGTTAAGTGAAGACGCGGAAGGAATGATTTTTCGGAGGGTTGATTCAGATCAAATCATTTATCAAGCCAAGAAGAAAAAATGCAAGATGATAGGAAAATACGTAATGGGAGATCTCTTAGGGGAAGGTAGTTACGGTAAAGTAAAGGAGATGTTGGACTCAGAAACTTTATGTAGGAGAGCAGTCAAGATATTAAAGAAAAAGAAGCTTAGAAAAATTCCAAACGGGGAACAGAACGTGCAAAGGTGAAAAGCATTACCTATATTTATATTTAGTGTGTATTAGTCTGTATCTTTAATTTTGTAATAGAAATTGTTCGGGTGCTTCACGGAGGTTACTGTAATCTTCCAGTGTTGGTGTTGTACAACGTTTGTTTCCGTAACAGCTCAAATCACTTTATGATGAGCAAAATTCGTACCGTATCATCTGTATTTTGACCGGCAAAATATTGGTTACTTAGTGAGCCAAGGATTTGGTGACTCCTAGGCGTTATGTTTTTTGTGGTAAACAGTGACACTCTGACAGAGATTTTCATTAATTATGATCGGTGTGTCTACTGTAATATTCATAGGTGTTCTCGGGTGTAAATACCAGCGGGTACTTAATATTTAAACATTTTGATCCTTCATATAATGATTAGTATGATACTGAGAGGCTGATTTGTGCCCAATTGGTCCCTAGGCAACGTAAATCACTGGTAGCTTGCCCTTGCCTTCTATCGAGTGGATATGTGTCATTTTATTAGCAGACTAATGCTGCATAATATGCAACTGAACTGATATTATGTTCGTTTCCTAAGGAGGGAATTTGCATTTCGAACCCAGGATCCATTCAAGTAATTCTCTATATTAGATACTATTGTTATGGCGTTGAATGTACTTTCTGTTACTCTCATTAATTTGGATGTGCAGAAGGTAATGCAAAATCTAGTGGTTATGTGAATGCAAGGGCACACACATACACCCTCCTACCGGTACTTTTGTTCTTGCTCTCACGTCACCCCCTTGAATGTGAGCATTCACTAGCCTGCCCATCCGAAATATGGTAAAGCTATATATTAACTACTTTCTTTATATGATGTACTTTCAATGTTTTTATTTGCATTATTTCGGATACGTACAAAATCAGTCGGCCTGAGCCTTGGGTGCGTAAGGGCTATAAAATTTAAATTACGTACAGAATCAGGGTAATGAGAGTGCAAGGACGTATCCCTAAACAATGTGTCCTTGCACTCAGTCCCGCTTGGTTATGATGAATCACATTCTACATGGTGTGCTTCCGAAATAATGCAAATAACAACAATGAAAGTTCATTTAACACCACTTAACTGAAGTAGCTTATAGAAAGAATTACTGAAAGTTGACATTTGAAATACCGGTTTCCATACTTTTAACTCTGTGTAACAGATAGATAATATAGAGAACGGGTTAAATACTGTTTAGTCACCCAAGAAACGGAATATGGATTACTTCCACAGACGTCAGTCAGCGTTAAAACACAATATCAACAACAAAAACTGCATTCTATTTCACGTAATTTCACTTCGTCTGCTACGAGTTACTCTAGTTACTTGTAAACATCTTGTTTTTCGAAGATAAGAAAACTCAAATGCTGCATGCCCTTATATTCCTACATTACAACTGATGGTGATAGTGTTTGTGTGTGTATTAATGCGCTGCCATCAAGGGTTCGGCACTGCTTTCTTTTGTGCACAACGGTAATACCATTGACATCTTGTACAACAATAGTGCAGTGATTGAAGTCATTAAAGATCATGAGGCCAGGGTGCGGACGAAACAGTTATCGTGTGTCTGACTTTAAGATCATGACCGACTACTCCTGTATTGTTAAGTATAGCTTACTGGGATATATAAACACTAATAGAATAAATGTACAAGCAAACGCACAGACTGTATGCCGAGTGAGCGAACGAAGGCCGGTTAGAGAAAGTTAGGGTCGATATGTTTTTTTTTTGCTTTTAAATAGAAATGAAGGAAAAGGCCAGGAACTACTTTCCTGGAGACTTGTGTTGCGCCAGTATTACTTTTCATTTCTTCCTTCCACGGTGTAAGTTCGCTACAACTTTTCCATGCTTATTTCACTTTTTTAGCAAAACATACAGGTTGTTATGGGTACCCATGGATCACATGAATACAAGGCGGATAGGTCGGGTTACGTTCAAGTTGCATTTGAGTTATGTTTAGTTGAGGTTAACGTGATTTAAGATTGTTTTAAGTTAGTTTAGTTATAATTGTTTAGGTTCTTTAATCATGAATACGGTTCATATTTTGTAACGTGGAGTTAATTACAAGCTAACTACAGTATATTCTAAGTGGAAACACATTACCTTACATCTCGGACGATGTAGTATGAGCTGCACATAGAGGTAGATTGCTTTTGTTAGATACGTGAATGCAACTTCATATAAAAGATGGCATAGGGATAAATATTGAAAGATAGTAACTCTTACGGAACTATGAAATGTATTATTATTCGATATTTAATGTTTGCATTCAATACGTTATATTGATTGTGAGAACCTTTGGCAGGGACAAGTAAATTAATTATTATTCTCATAGATAATTACGAGGACAAAACCATACAGCTAAGCTGTAGGTAAAACTGTTGTACCGAAAAAGACATGTAAGGATTTCTGTAGGGGAATTTCTAATAGCTTGTATTTTATAAGCTAATTCTGTATTAAAGATTGTTTAATCTCATTACCAGTTTTCTGTTTTACCTGTTTGAGTGAAACACTCGAGCTATAAGAACGGGAGTCGCCCCGCTTATTCGGTAGAGGATAAATCCAAGCAGAGGGCACTCTGATTCAAATACTATTAAGGAACGAAATCAGAAGTGGTTCATATCTTGTGACTTCATTATAATTATGGATAGCTTAGTTTAAACTCGATTCGTCATTGTGATAAGGGTGAGAAAGGTTTACGAAGCTTTAGAGCAGCCGGAACATTTCACGAACGAAAGACGAGACTAAGAAATAATAATAGTATTAATAAATCTCTAGCAAGGTAAGGTTTTTTATTGTTTGATCGTGTTACAGTTGCAATACGTGTTTACTGTGGTAATTTTTGTATTTCTCGCTGCTGATTGCGAAATTTAACTCATGTAATATTTACAACATATTTGGAAGTAGAAGTGTTGAGACGCAAGCATAACGAAATTTCGAGTCGTGGAAGTGTGAAATGACAGTGAAAGAGCAAAAAAGTATGGTCGAATATTTAATCACTTACGCGTTGGGGGCGGGCACATGTAGTGAGTGTTAAACGCCGTGTGCATCGCGGATAATGAAAAAAAGTTGGGACGCGGGTCGGAAGTGGGGTACATCTCGCATAAGGTTTCGTAATTTGTTTGTATTCTTCATATTTCATTTGCATTTATTGACTCTAAAAAAATCGTTACGATACAGTTATTAGATGTTTTTTATTTATTTATGTATTTTTATTTTCATGTTTCTACCTCATTTCTGAAGTTTGGTTCATATTGTGACAATAATACTATAAAACCTACCAAGATTAAAACATATTATTTATTCTGCCTGTACCAAACCAGTCATTGGTCATAGGAATCCTCTTATTGTTAAATGTGAGGAGGTTTTAGTTCGAAGTTGGATCAAACTTAAAACACCATTATGTTCATGAACAACGAACATGTTCGTATGATCTCAGGGTTTGCCAAAGTGGGCTCAGCCCGAAAAAAATCAAGCGTTTTATACTGATAACAATAAAATGAAAGATAGATAGAATGCAGATCACTTTATTTTTTGTGATATTGGAATGCAAGGAATCACCCGAGCTGTACACCAATACAAATTATTAAATAGTATTCTTCCAACCATTGTTTCCGTATCCCACCAAAACTATTAGCTCTTGTAACTAGGTAGATCATTGAATTTGATAAACTTTACTTTCAGTCTTTATTAACAGATTACTTTTAAACTAAATTATTATTGAAACATATATAATACAATACAATTACATCTTTGCAATATCAAAATTACTGACGTGCATAATAATTACTATAATCTACAAGTATTGTTAGTAATAATAATATACATTTTCAAACGATCATTGACACACACAAGCACAGCTAATCAGGAAATCACACGAGACTAAAAGATAAATAAACAGCACTATGATTACCCCGTCTGTTGTGGTCTAGAAGCTGGTCTGACTGAGGTTTTTCCAGAGTTTTTCTTCAGTCACACCAGATTAATACCGGGATGGCACCTTTAGCATAGGCCTGAACTTTTGATGCCTAAAGACCATAAATAAAATTCAAATCGGTGTGCCGGACGACCGCGTGGCTCTGTGGAGGTTAAGCAGCAATTTAGGTCCTGCTTAGGCGGACCAGTGGGGCCATCCTAATGTGAGTTCTTCCCGGTTTTCTTCAGTCTCAGCTGGTGAATGGCACAGTCCCGGGACCTACAGTTATCCATGGGCTCCGAACAACGCCGCAGCTTGAATGCGGTGCACAGACCAAGTGAGGTCACTCCCACACAGAACAGGCTCGCTCTAAGTCTCCCGATTTCATAGTATAAACAGTCGGTACAGCGTTGGGTTCGCACTCTGCTTGTTGTGGGTTTGATAGCAGCGGCAGAACATCCTGACGTTTTTCCTCAGTCATACCAGGTAATTGAAGGGAAAGTGCCTTGAACTTAGGTCCTGTCCCATCCAGTTCCTTTCCGCATCCTCTCCCCTACTCTATTCCAGTGCCTAACTTACTAAACACGCAGATTCATCACCGCAATAATAAACATTTGCCATTGGAGTCTATCCTGGGCAAGATCAAGTCAGTTTTCATAATCAACATCTACTTCTCGAAGCTCCCTTCTAATATAATCATTCCAATGACGTCTCAGTCTTCTCAACGTCATCTTTCCCTCAAAGACCACAAATAACTGAAATTCCACTGTAATGACTAGAATTGAATTTAGTTTTAAAGCCTTTAGGCAACTTTTGACTCAGGCCGGATGGATGTTGATGGAATGAAGAAAGTCGGTGGAAACGGGAGAACCCCGAGAAAACCCACGCACACGGTGTTTGTCCACCACAAAGCCCACATGGCATGAGCATTGAGCAAGCATCGATCCTACGACACCTAGCACCAGAGGTGAGTGCTCTACCAATTGAGCCACCGCGTTCCAGTAGTGACTAGAGATGGACGGAACCAGGTACCGATTCCAAGATTCAGATCCGGTGTTCTAACAAGAAGACCGTCAACATTGTCATGCCGTAACCTATCTTCAAATTTTTCGTGCGTGTCGATTAGATCAAAATAACACTCCACACAAAATTTGAAGTGCCAATTCAAAGTGCAAGTGGGCCAAAAAAATTGTCAAAATCCGGAAAATTTTGGTATCATAATATAAATATAGTTGGTTACACTGGCCGATTGCCAGGTGGAGTAGGGATGGACATTAATGCTATTTTCTGTAACATTTATAACAGTAGCTGTTATGAACAAATAGGTGTTAGGGTTCATTTTCATTCATTCTTGCGTTACTTGCTTTAGTTGCGATTCGCGTGAGTAGTCAATTGAAACACGTGTTACACTTAGCTTACAAGAAAACACACAATAAAACACGTGTTTCAATTGGCTACTCACCCATATCGCAAGCAACGCAAGATTGAATGAATCTGCCCTTAAAACTAGTACTTCAAATTGCAGTTCTGAAATAACCGTCTATAACTTGGAGTTCTTTATTCCCAATTGTAATAACGCAATACAAAAGCACAATTTTGTATTAACTTACGTGTAGTGTCTCTGCAGTATTTCATGTTACACAAGTTTCCAACCTCTTTCTTCGAACACTTGCTGTGCAAGCCGCAGAACGTTTACTTGGTTCCACATTCTATAGATAATGCAATCCCATTACATTACCACTACTGAAGAACACTAACGGCAAAATGTACCATAGTCTTTACTTTTGACCTCAAACAGTCTAATTCGTATCTACCTGCCAAATGTAATGGGAACTTATTTGTTGGAGCGCTGATAAGAACAGAAACACAGACGCGTAACATTGTTTCTGATGTTTCAGAGGTACCTTATTAAAAGCAATGAAAACAAGTGAGGAGGAGTTCAGTCTTGAAGCGACTGTGCACATAAGCTACCACCAGCCGTAAATTTTATATGATCAATGTTGCGTTCGAAAAATTTCGCCGAGACCTTTTCAACGATACATCAACTACCCTAGTAGTTCCAAAGTTGAAAACCCCCCACCAAAACTCGGGATCCGATCCTGTAATCAGGATGAAGGATACAGGTTTGAACTCGTCATGCCGAGACCTTTCCAACGACGTCTCAAACACCTTCCTAGCCCTAGTAGTTCCATAGTTGAAAATCATCCCCCCGGGACTCGTCCCTGCTATCAGTGTCAACGATACTGGTTTGAACTCGTCTTGCCGAGATCTTTCCAACAGCGCCTCAATCACCTTTCTAGTCCTAGTAATTCCAAAGATATAAATTCCCATCCTTATCTCTGGAATCGCCCCTGCGATCTAGAATTATTTGCATCAGTTCATATGCATATTGCTGCAACAGTGAATTTGGCTACAGTTTCTTTTCTCCCCATCACTACATGAAAGATAATACTTTTCCTTTTTTAAAAAAATCCATAGTTCTTGAATTTGGAGTTTAGAAATGACAAGCGGTTAAGTCAGTCTGAAAATTCCTGATGCGATCTTAGAAAAGGAAAGTAACAAAAAAGTACACTTCAAGAATTTAGCGCAAAAGTAGAGAATAAAAATCAAGACCACTACAGAGTACATTTCTCGTCCCAAACTTTTTCTCTCGACTCGGTTCTGTATTCTCCACGTAGTGAGCACGATCGTTTCTCTCTACCAAGTAGAGAGTGTAGCAAACCTGATTCATTTTATGACAACAAAATTTTCCGTTTTTTTTTTTTTTTTGACAACTTTTTGGCCCACTTTCACTTTGAATTGGCACCTCAAATTTTGTGTGGAGTGTTATTTCGGTGTAATCGACACGTACGAAAAATTTGAGGGCAGGTTTTGGCATGACAATGTTGACGGTCTCCTTGTAAGATACATATCCGAATCTAAGATTTGCTTAGAAAAAACGGATCTTCGGTTCTGAGATGCGGTCTGGAATCTCGTTCATTATTTCATTGGAGCTCTAGAACATAGCATTTGTCGTTATGAAGATATTATCAGTCGCATACCAATAAGAGGGGTCAACGACTGACCCCAGCCTGGTTATCTGTTGATAACTTAGTTACGACTTGGAATGAGGAGTTCGGAGAAACTTCTCTCCCCAATAAATAGGAGGGCAACAAGGATAGTTTTTATTGCATGCCCATGAATTCCTTAGCATATACATTCGTTTTCCGTACACGCATAATTTATTTTGTTATTGTTTATTCAGATTTCCAGTGCCGATAGATGGGAGAAGAGCTATATTTAGTAAATGTTCCTGTGCTATTTTATAGGAAGTCTGCCAAGATGGTAACATATTTTATAAGATAAATAATAACCACCGGCGTACAGACCGACCGATTTTTATCAACCATTTTTATAGAAAAGAGGACAGTGGCAGATCCAGGATTTTCATGAGCAGGGGGCGTAGGTGGAATAGACTAGGGATATTTTTCAGCTACGTGAATGTTTACTATAAATTTATCATATTTGAGTTCATATTACTTATTTGTATCGTGAAATTTAACACCGTTATCTCCAAAAATTAATATTTGTAGATAAATTGGTTGGAAAAAAAAAAATAGAAAATTTTTGATAATAAAATTGTTGAAATAATGCTGTAAAGCAAAGTATTTTTCTCTCGAGGCTGGCCCCCCATGCCTCTCTCTAGATTCCCCACTGATCGATAAATTAGATCGATTCGGAAACAAGTCGAAACATTTTTTTCGAAAAATTGTTCAGCTAATGCTACAAATTAAAGAAAAAGTCCGTTGGGGGGGGGGGGGGGAAGATAATTTAAAATACGTATTTTTGCCCTATATCCTTCTAAGATACTCAATTACACACATCTTGCCTGATTGATCATTTGCAAGGTGGAGCGGACAGAAGAGCTGAAAGAAAATCGGAAGCTTACACTGTGAAAGTCGCTACAATCAAAATAGTATTAGTCAGTGTGCAATCGTCTTTTAAAGTGAATACATTTAATTTTATTTGGTATTCTATGTTCAGTTACGTCTTACACTATCCTGTAAGCTAAAATGATGTTTCAAATAACAAGCTTAATATTTGCTGCGCACGGTGCAATAAAGTAGCTTGATTCTCGACAGTGATTAAATGCTTTGTACATTACGTTTTATCAGCTTATGTAGACGAAATATATTTTTTCTGATTACGAAGACAGGGGGCAGAGTTTGTAGTCTTATAAATTAAGTAGTCGGAGTCGAGCTCTGTGTATGGACTGCGTAGCTCAGTTTCTAAGAAAAGCAAATGCAAGTTTTTAACATCGTGTTCAATTCCCGGTAGGATCACATTAAACCTAGTGGTTGGAAGTTTTCTTTAAAATGTAGGTCCCGTTCTTGGGACGTCCTTTCCATTCAATGGAAGGTAATGATACATACCTTCGGGCGGAGCAACAATCGTCGCTGCAGAGTCATTCCGATAACTACACCCCACAACCCTATCACCAATAAGATCCTACAGTGAAATGAGTTTGTGAGAAATTTTAGCATCCTACGCCATTAGGTGGTACAGCTTTCAGCTCTCGTCTCGGTGACAATCTTGATGGAGATTTTTTTTTTTTTGCACAAATTAATAAAAGTACAAACATAATTGACAATTTTATTTTTTTTCAGGAACGTACTTGAATGTAATTGAATGAATCATAATGGTGTATCATATATGTAATATCGTGATGTTTATTATTTATATTATAGCAATAATTGCTATCATTCCAGGGAAATACAAATGCTGAAACGATTAAAGCACAAAAACGTTATCAGTCTAATTGATGTTCTGTACAATGAAGAGAAACAGAAGATGTATATGATTTTAGAATATTGTGTTGGAGTTCTACAAGATATGCTTGAAAGTACTCCTCAAAAGAAGTTTCCTATATGGCAAGCACACGGGTAAGTGAAAACATTTGGGGATAATTGAAATTGAGTGTTAGCATTTTGTGAACCGTTGAGTAGCTAAAGCCGTCGATGTAGAGTATCGTTAGGTCATGATTTTTGCGAAACTCAGTTTGGTACGAATTATTAAACGATATTTAAGTGTGAGCAAAATTAAACGTTTCCTTCTTCCCCTCTTTTCCTTTGTTTTTTTTTTTTTTCCACTGAATCGGAATATATAGATATACAAGTAAAGAAGTTTAGTCAACAAATTTCAAGCTGTCTTTTGAACTGTAGAAGTTTTGAGGGGAAAAAGAACTTTATGTTGGACACTAAAATTGATTGAAATGATTAACAAGCCTTCGCTGTGACTCTACGAAAGTCCTTAGCAACGTCTGTGTAGCGAGAGCAGACTGCCGTGAACCCCACCGTGTATGCTAATACGAAGTCATTTGCTAGCATTTTTATTATGATAATAGCAGAAAGAAAACCTATGATTCAAAGTAAACCGCCACAAATAATGTCAATTTATATGCAAATTTAAAATGTGTATACGTTTTCTTTTAATTTTTGCAATTTACTGGTGTAACCTGACAGATAAGAGGAATTGTTCCAAATGCATTTTATCAGTTTGGCCTAGGTTTCCTTTCCTTTCCCCTTCTAAATAAGGTAGCAGGTAAAACTAGTTTAAGCATCAAAACTTCGTTGCCAGTTACATAAAAAAGATATTTTGTTTTACTAACTTACGCGGAAAAAGTACCACGCTGCTGCATGAATCTAGTGCACATAGCATGAAGCCCCCCCCCCCCCCCTCCCTTACACACACACACACACACACACAACAGGTCCACTCCAAGCCTCCTGATTCAACAGTAGTGACACACCGTTACCAACTGAGGTCTGTTCGCAGTTTGACATTTAACATTTTATTTCTAAAACCCGAAAAAGACCGATTAAACCCGAAAAAAACCGCCTGGGCCCAGGTGGGCTGGGTTTTTAAAAAATACCCGGGTTTTTTCAAACCCTGCCTCTCACCGACTCTTAATTAACCTTATCCCTCCCCATTTCCTTCGTCATTTTGTGTTTTTTTTCGGACCCGTAATAATTTGCCCGCCTCCATGACCTGTCTGCTCCTTAGCAAAAATATCTAACACCGAACAGTCGAAGTAATACTTCTACTTTCTACCTATTACCGAGGATCCACAAACCGAGAAGCCACTTAGGCCAGCTATAATTCGACTACTGAACGTACTTCCCTTCTGTAGACTCCTTCCTACAACTACATTTTCAAGAGTTGCGTACCTACATACGTGACACCTACCACTTTCTAGAAATAATCCGTAAATTACTGCCTCACCCATCTGGGATACTGCTTGTTACTATAGATGTTTATTTCCTTCCACACCAATATTCCTCATGCCCGTAGTCTAGCAGCATTGGAATTCTTCCTTAAACCCAAGGCCCAACCATAGCTTTCCTTCTATGTGTAGCCAGCCTAGTTCTCACATGTAACAACTTTGACAAGGAACACCACTTTCAGTACTAACGTACAGCCATGTGTACGAGAATAGCCCCTTCGTATGCCAATTTGTTTATTGGCAAGCTCGAACGCAATTTCCTTTAAACCCGGGCTTTTACTCAACTATAAAGGTAAGCAAGAAAGTGCTGTCGCTTTTTCACCCACCACCTTCGAACATCGATATGTCACCTAAGACGTACCTTGAAGATCAAAAATAGTCCGCATCAGCATCGACGACCTTCTGCCAACGTTCTGGAAGGCCATGGATTCCATCGCGGTAGAACTTGGTGGGTCGTGAAGCGAAGAAGGTATCAAGTGCATTTTGCACCTCTACTAGGGATTTGATCTGGCGTCCTCTTAAGGTGATTGTCCAAGGAATGGAACAGGTGAAAATCGGACGGTGCAATGTCCGGGGAGTATGGCGGATGCAATAGTGTTTCCCATCCAAGGCGTAGAATGGTGTCCCTGGTCATCCTAGCCACGTTGGGCTTAGCGTTGTCCTGTAACAGAGGACCCCTTTGCGATTCAGAAGTGCTGGCTCCAGAGTTTTGAGTTTTTCTTGAACACGGCTCAGCTGCTGACAGTACACAATTGCATTGATGCTCTGACCAGCTGGTAGCAGTTCCCGATACACAATGCCACGAGCAGTCCACCAAACACACAGGAGGATCTTCTTCTGGTGCAGTGCTGGTTTCGGCTGTTTTGGAACCTGTTCATGGGATGCTAACCAATGATGACGGCGCCGTGGAGCTTCGTACAGGACCCACTTCTCATCACATGTTAACACCCTGTCCAGAAATAGCTCCTTTCTCAGACGAGACAGCAAAGAAGCACAGGTGTCTGCTCGCGTTGCCTTCTGGCCCGGAGTCAAATCATGTGGGACCCATTGACCCAACTTGTAGTGCTTTCCAAGTTGATGGAGGTGGTGCCGAATGGTTTCTCCACTCACACTAAATTGTACTCCCAGTTCCTCACATGTCTGGCCACTGTTCGCCTCAATTGCTGCCTGAAGATCTTCATTTGGTACCTGTGTTGGTCTTCCTGCACGTGGTGCATCTTCGAGTGTTTCGTCACCGTCCTTAAACTTGGTAAACCACCGCTGCGCTGTCCGCGTAGTCACGACACCCTCACCAAAGGCCTGGCATATCTTCCGCCCCGCTGCAGCTGCGTTTGACCCCAGTTTGAACTCGTACAGCATACATACCCTTATGACGCTCTGTGGAGGTCCCATGTTCACTCTGTCCTTCCGCGCGTTCACGGTGTAACTGAACTGCCACAACCAGGTAGTATGTTGGCTATACCCACACCAACAACTGACCTTCGCCTGATTTCCATTCGCATTCAACTCACGGTGTGAAGGCCAATTGAACACAGACCTCCGCAAAAAGCGACAAAACTTTCTTGGTTCCCTTTATACTTTGGTTTCGCTTTTTAGATTAAATTTTCACATTATAGCCAGATAGTAAAGCCATCCTCAAAACGTTCCTAGGACGGTTGAATCAGTTCCGTGTTGTTCAGTTCAAACAAGAGTGTCACATTCCTTGAAATGAAAATCACTTTAGAAAACAGCTACTTCCGTTCACATAAAACTTACCAACTGTATGCAGTATGTACACGCAAATTCCCATCCTTACCACACCTAGAAAGCTATTTCTTTCTCCCTTCCTCTCAGAACGCAACGCTTGAATTTACCACCTCTGCAACTGAAACTTACTACTAACGCCTCCAAGAGACTACTCAACAGAGGATACTCATCTAACCTTGTAACCAAAAAGATCCGACATGGATCTTAGCACATTCAACCCACCCACACTCGCAACATCAATTTGAATCAATCGGCTCTAATCACCCAGCTCCATCCTAAAGGAAACTGACCGAAATCAAACATCCTACATTCTCTGTTACATATTCTCTAATCCGACCCGGACACAAGATTAGTTTTTCAGAGTAATAGTTAGAAACGTCTTAGTCCAGAAGAATCTTCCCCCCACCAGCTCCCACATATGAAAGAGACCTAGATGTATGACGTGCTCCATCCTCATCACTTTTCTCACGGTCAGTATCTACTGCTACACCTTAAATTCCAAGGGATACCTGTAACATAATTTGTATCTTAACCTTCAAATTATGTTATGCGTTTTTTGTTGGGAAAACAGGCGTACCCTTGAACATTCGAATTAACTACCCTCGCCGTTTCCTTAGCCAAAAAATGAAACCTGGTTCAAACCTTCATTACCTCTTAACTCTTTTTCCATTCGCCCCTGTTTACATCTCAGTTCAGGCAGTTCAAGAAGTAAAAAATGTAGCTGTCAAGTCAAAGATTTTGATTATTTTTCTATGACGTGTTTATGAAAATTTAAGAGATCCGTATTTTTTAAATTATTTTTTTGCTCGAAAGGGGAAAATCTGTCTAGATATTAATTTCTAAAATTCTTTGTTGATTATTATTGAAGCTCAACATTTGCTGTACTACTTTTGACACGCCGTGTCTTACCAACCAGTTCCTTCTTCGTATGATAGATACGTGCCTGTAGTAGGCGATGTCAAAAGATTACCTTCATATCGTTTGTACAGAGTGTTCAGAAGTTCTGGCAACTTGGAAGAAAAAAAAAACCAAAATTCCATAAATATTTTATTCTTCTCTAAAGCAAAGTACGTACTTGTTGTTTACAACGTTGAGTAACCACTTCTCGGTATTTTGAAAAAAAAAAAATGACCATATTTGGACGGTTTTCTTCTTCTTCAAAACACTCATTCTTATAAAGGTTCTAGCCGGCCGGGTGGTCGAGCGGTCTGCGGCGGTAGGCTATCGACTCAACGGTCCCGGGTTCGAGTCCCGGCAGGGGCATGGGTGTGGATTTTAACACTTAACAGCTAAGGGCAAATCGTGACGGGCCGAAGTCCAAAGTTACTAAAACTGGCCCATACAAAAATAAAGTTAAAAGTTTATAAAGGTTCTAACTGTACTGAAAATGTATTTTGAAAGTGCTTTTTCTGAAGAAAAAAACAAAACAAATATGGCTCACTTATCAAAATAACATTTTTAAAAGGAAAATTTACCCATAAAATCTAAACCAATGCTTGGTAGATAGTGAAACGTGGTCAACTCTTAGAACACACAAGGACCTTCACTGTTCTGAAAATCAAAATTTTGAAAACGTGTTTTTTGAGAAAATGGCGCTCAAATGTAGCATTTTTTTCAAGACAACTAACTTCGGTAGAGGTTACAGTCCCAACCTCTTAAGGTATTTGTGCGATTAAGTACCTAGAAGTGGTTACTCAACGTTGTAAAAAAGCAAGTACGTACTTTGTTTCGGAAGAGAGCATGAAATTTCTGAAATCTTGGAATTTTTCCTTCAAGGTTGCCGAAATTTCTGAACACCCTGTACAAACTTTATGGAGTTAATTTTTTAACATTGCAAGCTACAGACGCGTATCTATCATACAAAAAAAGGAATGACATCTTTATGTTAATTAGTTGCTAAGATAAGATAAAATGAATTGTATGGGCGGTAAAATTAGTTGCTAAGATACGTTGTGTCAAATGTAGAACAGCATACATACCACGTTTTGAGCTTCAATAATTAATTATCAACAGTGAATTTTGGAAATTAATATCTCGGCAGATGTTTTTTCGGGAAAGTAAAAAAGTACGGGTATCCTGATTTTCTTAAGAGATCGTAAAAAATTGTCAAAACCTGCCCTGCCTGAATCGAAGTGGAACAGACTTTGTGCATTTTCAGTACATAATCCTACATGGTCCCATCCTGAAACTGACACAAAATGCGTTAGTCAAATGATGCGTCGTCCTCTACGTGGCACCACAATCGCTCCAATCATTTGTCTTCGTACACATGTTCATCTCCTCTCTTATTGTTTGAGCAAGACCTCGTAGAGATCGAAATATAGTTCTTTCATTTGTGTTATGTTTGTGTTTACAACTTCTAGCTAGATGGTGTATCTTTTACACATTCAAACAATATTTTATATTTAAGCGGGTTCATCTTTAACTTATCCATAGGCATTGAAAATGTAAATGACCTGGTAGAATTAGTTGTTATTGTTGATTTTTTAATTATTATTTATAGGTATTTTTGTCAACTTATTGACGGTTTAGAATATCTCCATAGTCAGGGAATTATACATAAGGATATCAAACCTGGTAATTTACTCCTTACTCTAGACGGAACCTTAAAGATATCAGATCTCGGAGTGGCAGAGGTAAGTTTTATATGTAACAATAGCATCTAGTATCTACTTACAAAAATAAGTTCTAGAAGGAGGAAGTTTTTATTCACAAGTAAGGTTCGCGAATGCGCAGCAACAAATATAGCTCCAGTGTAGTTCAAATGAAAGAGCGTTACGAATATATGCATAAAACACCGAAAAAAACTTCTTCATATATAGTTCAAGAGTAACAGCACTTGAAAATCGAAAAAATGTCGAATAAGCCAGGTAAGGCACAGTCCAGAACCACCGTTGTATTTTGAAAACGGGTTGATGAAGGATGATGGAACTTGGGATAGAGGTAAAGGGGATGGGGCCACACAAGATGATGCTAGTAGCCATCGTGGCAGCCATCTTGGATTGAGCTCCGAAATTTTAAATAGGAAGGGGCATATGCTTTAAGGCCAGAATTTTACCACCAACACGCCTGTGGAGTTACTTTTCCCATAAAGTAAGTCATTTTTGAGTTATAATCACTGAATGTTCCCACGTGGCGTCTAAAGAATGTGTTGAATATGCTCCCTGTTGTGTACTACACATAGTGCAAGGCATTTCTTCCAGACTTCATGTACCGGAAGAATATGTCAGGCGATACAGAGGCGCATGCATTCTCGAACTTACATGCAGAAAATACCCCCAAAAAATCAACTCCCTCAGTGCTAGTACCGAAGTAGAGCCACGTATATATCGAAGCGAAGAACATACTAAATACAACATATGATAATGACATTGCCTAAACGAAGAAAGCAAAACGCTATGTCATATAAAGACATGTTCTTATTAACGTCATGACAACTCTCTTGCAACACGCGAACTGTTCAAAGTTGAAACAGAAGTTGGAAAGCAAAGTTAATTGCGGAGTTCCGGCTTGGAATAATCGTAACAACATTCTCCTTCGGACCGCACGTTTACGGGTTCAAAACCAGTGAGGCCCATTGAACGCAGTGGTTTGGAGCCTACCAAAAACTGTAGGCCCTGCCTATAAAAATTCCTAAGGCCATTCATGACTTTTATGGCAATTTCCATGCAAGGTCAATTTCATCAAGTAGACAAAATGATAATGTATCCTAATGAAGCATTGCTATGGGCAGAACTCACTATCATGTTAATAAGTGTTGGACGTGGTAATGGAATTCATTGTGCTTGAAATTGGAGCAAATGCACCACATAATTGAACAGAATCCACGCACTTTAGCGGATTTGAAAAGAAAACCTACCATGTAAAATAAATGCTGATGTCATATTGTAAAGCAATCTCCTCGGCACTGATGAAAGTAGTAACAAGTTGTGTTTGGAGGAAATTATTCGTTTGAAATTCGAAGGGCAGTAGTGGTGGCAAGCACAATGATGTTCTCTACCAATTAAAAGAGCCACACATCTCGTACACCAGTGCCACGGGGAAACCTGCTGGAGGATTTGCTACTGATACAACGCTAGATGGTACTGTCACAAAGGGCCTTAAATAAAACTCGTCAGGCCTGTGATGACAAGCATGGACGGAGGAAAATTCCAGCGGTAGCCAGAAGGCCAGTACGTTTTGTTGTGTTTCTAGTGGAATGAGTCAAATTAATCGACACAACGTTTACCGACTCTTCAAGTCGCACATCAGTTCAGGCGACATGAGAGACAGTAAAGTGACCGCAAGGGAAGAAGAGATAGTGGACCAACTTGTGAAGTTGTTCCATGAACTTTGTTCGAATGGTTGTGAGATTACTTCCTACATCAGTCTTGAGTGCGACGATAACCTGGATATAGATAATAGGTATGACGAAATAACTAGTGAGGTAGAGCAATGTGTCTAAGTTGACAGTGTTAGTGCACAAATATTGACGGTGAGTGGTGATCCAGTACAACGACATACAATCTCAATGGAAGAAGTGGTGAATTATTGGCGTGATGTGACAACCAATTCCCATCGTACTATCAAGAAAATGAACAGATTCGGTGCCATAATTTTGAACGAAAATATGTTGTACAAATAGGAGACAATCGTTGCCAAGGAGGAAAATATACGCCAAAAGTTAGAGAAAGTCTCTCAATTTGTAATTGCAAGCTTCAAAGAAGCTTGTGCCAAAGGATTTGTTGTTCATGGTAGAACTATCAGGATTTGGGCATTGAAAATGACAAAGAAGCTCAAACTTCCAACCTTCAAAGCTGGATAAAGTGGCTGCACATTTTCAAGCAGAAATATCGAATCACTCAATGGAAAACCACAAACGTGGCAACAAGAACTGATTGACGATGAAGAATGTGTTGAGAACGACGCAATGGTTTTTTCCATGCAGTCACTGAATGCACTAGGAACGATCCCAGTATTCAACTCGTGAACACTGAGCAGAGTGGGATCGAACTCGAACTACATTCCGACCGAACACTTGACTTTAAGGGTGTTCATAAAGTTCAAGCAGTCGCACAATCGGTCATTGCCACGACGCACTCTTTCACAATTCAGGTGATTGTTTCTGCTGGCGGTGAATTGTTCCCCAAATGTTAATATATCTGAAAGAAACAAGTATGAGTGAAGCGATGCGGCAAAATGTGTTCAAACCCGACAATTTTATAATTACTTGGACAAAATGTGAAAAACTTGACAAGCAGAAAGTTGAACTATTCTACGCGAAGGTTCTCCTCCCGCTGTGTCGCGAAAACGTTCTTTTGCTGCAAGATTCGTGGACTGCACAAACAAGTGATGTACCAGTCAGCCAACTCATAGATGAATCTTTCCCGAACAAGAAGGTTCGACTTAAGACTTTGCCACCAAAGACAAGTGTTAAATTCGGATTTATTAATGACCTGCAGGTATCTGTGACTCAGGCCGGGCCACCAAAGACAACTGGTTTAATTCAACCCCTCGATTTGCTCTTTCGACCATACAAGACGTTCCTCCGCTGTATTAATGATATCATTGTTCTTGAAATGATTGACTTTAGAATTTCAAATAGAATTGCTGAAAGTACATTTCATTTTCAATCAGTTTCGAGCAGATCGCTTTAAAAACATGATCAAGCATTCATTTTATATGGCAGGATATTTGTTTTCAAAACCACCAACCTACGTGGATCCCGTTCAATTCTGTTTCGACTTCGTTCCAGTGGAGTGTACTGATGATGCAATACTAAAGTGTGTTATATGCGAATTACACTTTTGTTTTATTCATCTGCTTGTTGAAGTGTTTCACTATTATACGTTGTAACTGTTCGTGCATTTTTGCTTTCCAAACTTCTGTTTCGAATTTAACCATTTCGAGTGTTGGAAGAGAGAGTTGTTATGACGTAATAAGAACATAGCGTTTTGCTTTCTTCGTCTACCCAATGTCATTATCATATGTTCTATTTTGTATGTTCTTCGCTTCGATATTTACGTGGCTCTGCTTTGGTATTTCTGCATGTACTAATCGTGCCCTCTACCAAAACCAGTACTGCTGCCTTGCAGTTACTAGAGGGCTCTGCAAAGGCTAGGGCAAGATAACCCCGAACAAAAATATCATGGTGAGGGGAAGCAGCATCACCATTACCACTCTGAGGCTGAAGATGAATGACATCGGCAAGGCTCAGAGATGGACAAAGAACGACATCTTGAATGTCTGCCTTTACTGTGAGGTCGTAGAGCAGACAACTCTACACCGCTAAACAATGTCAAGAAATAGTAACAGATGGTTCATGGATTCTCCTGGGGTAAAATATCTGGAAGTAAACTAGTCCCTCATTCGGGTCTCCGGGCGGGGTGTCCAAAAACAGGATTAAGAAAGAGCTTAGAATAGGAACGTGGAACGTATAATCGTTATACAAAACGGGAGCTCTTCAGGTGGTAGTACGCGTGACCGAGAAGTACGAGCTGGACATATTAGCGATACAAGAAGTCCGGTGGGAGGGTCAAGATTGCATCCCACAGGGCAAGTACACTTTCTACTACTGTGGAACACAGTCTCACGATTTTGGAACAGGATTCCTCATTAAGAACAGTATCTTTCCGGCGATTCATAATATAGAGTTCGTAAACGAAAGACTATCGTACTTTACGATACGTACCCGATGGTGCAACACGATTTTAATAAATGTCTACGCTTCGACCCAGGTGGCTAATGATAACGACGAAGATACGTTTCACGAGGAGCTAGAAATGTTGTTTGACCGATTACCGGAATATAATTCGAAAATTGTGTTGGGTGATTTCAATGCTAAATTAGGGAGGGAGGAAAAATATAGACCTACTATAAGCAAATACAGCCTTCACGAAATCACCAACAACAATGGAAAAAGACATAACTTTCACGATCTCGAGAAACTTATTAGTAAAGAGCACATACTTCCAGCACAAAGACGTACACCCAGATCAACCAGATCGATTACGTATTAGTATCTACGTAATCGATACGTAATCCAGACGAAGACACATCAATATAATGGATGTTAGGTCTTACAGAGGAGCGGAAGGTGACACCGACCATCAGTTAGTGATCACAAAAGTGAGGGAAAAGTTATGCATCGCGAACAGAGAAAGCAAGGTATCAAAACAACATAAATTCGAAGTGAAACTATTACATAATCGAAACGTAAAAGCAGACTACCAACTCGAAATCTCAAGTAGGTTCGAAATCTTAGCCGAGTTGAGTAGTAATAAAGATGAAATTAAAATGAAATTGATATAAGTAAGATGTGGGAGACAATTCGTGATACAGTGAAGGGCGCAGCGAAGAAACGTGTAGATTGGAAGAAACACAGGAAAACAAGCCTTGGTTTGATGAAGAATGCCTTAAACTTCATGAGAATCGAAAACAAGCAAGGCAGCGATGTCTAAGTAAAAACGAAGCAAATTCCAACCATTACAGTAACGCGAAACATAACGCCACACGCGGATTCAGAAAGCGAGTATGACGCATAAGATTCAGGCGATAAAGGAAAACGGGAAGACAAATAACATACGAGATCTATACAAAGGGGTAAACTCGTTAAGAAAAGGTTACCAGCCGACGTTAGAGATGATTAGAAATGAATGCGGAGATCTTCAAATGGATCCGACTAAAATTATCGATGTTATTTCGACAAACTTCTTAATGTACACAACAGAGAAATTTGAAATCTATACCGCAGAAGCGTGGATACTCGAACCTAGCGAAATCGAGGTTAAAATGTCGATAAAGAAATTGAAAAATTTCAAATCACCGGGAATAGACAATATTCCAGCGGAATTAATTAAAGCAGGAGGAACGGCACTAATCAAGGAACTACATAAGTTGATAAACGCTATAAGGAGAAAGGACGAACTTCCAAAGGAATGAAAAACCTCAATAATAGTTCCGGTTTATAAAAAAGGTGAGAAATCGGACTGTAATAATTACCGCGGATTCTCGTTACTCCCCACGTGTTACAAAGTATTGCGTAATATACTGTTAACTCGCCTAACCGTATATGTAGATGAAATAATTGGAGATCACCAATGTGAATTTAGAAGAAATGGATCCACGTTGGATAAGATTTTCACCTTGAGACAAATCTTGGAAAAGAAATGGGAATACAGTGGGACTGTTCACCAGCTATTCATTGATTTTAAGAAAGCTTATGAAAGGAAAAGCTATACAGTATTCTGGTACAATTTGGTATTCCGAAGAAACGTGTTCAAGTTGTGAAAATGTGTCCCAGTGTACGGGTAGGTAATAATATGTCTGATAGTTTCAAGATTGGCAACGGATTGAAACAAGGTGATGCCTTGTCACCATTACTGTTTAACTTTATTTTAGAATATGCGATTTTAAAAATAAAAGAGGACAAAAAGGGACTAACGTTGAATGGCTTGAATTAACTGTTCGTGTACGCGGATGATGTAGATTTAATAGGGGAAGATATAGATGCACTAAAAAAGTAACACCGATGTCTTAGTAGAAACATGCATTGAGATAGGTCTACAGGTAAACATAGAGAAAACAAAATATATTATAACAATTCGGAACAGGGAATAAAGGAAATATGTACATAACAATTAAGGATGAGAAGACAGAAAGTTGACAAATTTAAATACTTGGGAGCATACGTAACAAGTCAAAACGAGGTAACGGAAGAAATAAAAAGTCGTTTAGTATCGGGCAACGCATGTTTCTGTTTAGTCCAGAAACTCCTAACCTCGCGATTGATATCCAGGAAGTTAAAATTGAAAATATACAAGAACACAGGAAATTCTTTACGGTTATTCTGCCGGTAATACTTTACGGTTGCGAAAGTTGGAATACGACCCAAGCAGATGAACATAAATTACGAGTGTTTGAAAATAAGATGTTGATAAAGATATACGGGCCGAAAGGGGATTAGATAACTGGAGAATGGAGGAGACTGCATAACGAGCTTCACGGACTGTACGACTCACCCGATGTTGTAAGAATAATGAAATTATGACGACTAAGATGGGCAGGCCATGTAGTTCGGATGGGAGAAAAACTAAGGTTATATTCCATCTTGGTTGGAAAGCCGGAGGGAAAGAGACCGTTGGGAAGACAATTTTAGAAGGGATCTTCGAGAAGTAGGTGTTTGTGAGGAAAACTGGCTTGTTCTTGCTCAGGATAGATCCCGATGGCGAGCGTTTGTTACTACGGCGATGAACTTGCGAGTTCCATAAGCCATAGAATTAGTGAGTGAGTACTACCCGTGCCCTTTCTTTTCCTGCCCACTACTTTTATACGATTTCTTTCTGTATGTAAGTTCGCGAGCGCGCAGAAACAATAAAATTACTTATTTGGGGAGCCATCTCCATATTGTAAGAAAGAATTACGGATCTCCATGTTTAGCAGTGAATTATGGATGCATGCGCCTCTGTATCGCCTGACATATTATTCCGGTACATGAAATCTGGAAGAAATGCCTTGCGCTATGTGTAGTACACAACAGGGAGCATATTCAATACATTCTTTAGACGCCACATGGGAACATTCAGTGATTATAACTCAGAAATGACTTACTTTATGGGTAAAATAACTGCACAGGCTTGTTGGTGGTAAGATTCTGGCCTTAAAGCATATGCCACTTGACCCTCTTCCTATTTAAAATTTCGGAGCTCAATCCAAGATGGCTGCCACGATGGCTACTAGCATCATCTGGTGTGGCCCCATCCCCTTTACCTCTATCCCAAGTTCCATCATCCTTCATCAACCCGTTTTCAAAATACAAGGGTGGTTCTGGACTATGCCTTACCTGGCTTATTCGACATTTTTTCGATTTTCAAGTGCTGTTACTCTTGAACCATATATGAGAAGAAGATTTTTTCGGTGTTTTATGCATATATTCGTAACGCTCTTTTATTTGAACTACTTTGTAGCTATATTTGTTGCTGCGCGTTCACGAACCTTACTTGCAAGTTAAGAATTTTTAACCTCTACCTGGAAAGCTGTGTGCTGGTTTAAGCGTTTCCACACAATAACTGAGCCTTGTATGAAATATAATGAAATACCCTTATTTTTCCATGTTGAGTCCAAATGTCCATTCTAGGACTGCTAGGTAATAAGATATATAATATAATTCCGTACAACGTTACGTACTTGTATATTTTGTTTCGTTGGGCTTAAAATTGCCAAATATCTTACAGTAAAACATAAGAAAATGAGTCATTCCATTGTAAGTGGTTCAGCACTGGCCGCGTGACAATTTTCAATTCTTTTAATGTTTGGTGTGTGAGTACCCTTAGGTAGTAGTAGTTCAAAATCACAATTGTTTTTTTCCTTATTTCATTTCGTTCGACTATGGCGGCCATATTTGTGTCATGGTGCGCACCAAATTCTCAATATGGAGTTCATGTACCTCAGTTTCTCAGCTCAGGTAAGTCGTAGCTTCTTGCATTAAAAACTATTGGACTCAGCATACCACGGGCTAATTGTAAATGATAACGTAGCTCTACTACTACTTCTCCATGTTGTAACTCTGATGTGCGTTCCAAATTGCTGTTGGACAATAGACAAAATTACATGTTTAAGATAACTTTCTATATAGAAGAGATTCGTTCGGTGGCTTGAAAATCTGTTTGGGGCACACAGAGTACTGTAGTTAATCCCTACAAAATTTTAAGACTTCTATACCATGGAGGCTAAAATATATGATTTTCTAATATTATACCAAAGTTCGAAGCTGAAAATCTCTGGTGGGGGGCCAAGTAGGAATCTGAAATTTTCACAGATACTAGTCATGTAGGGTAGAGTTATGCTACAAAAATGTGAACTTCGAGACTCCACTACTAGTATCTGTGAAAATTTCAGATTCCTACTTGCTCCCCCCCCCCCCAAAGATTTTCAGCTTCAAACTTTGGTATAATATTAGAAAATCATATATTTTAGCCTCCATAGTATAGAAAGGAAATAAATATCAGGCTTAAAATTTTGTAGGGATTGACTACAGTACTCTGTGTGCCCCAAACAGATTTTCAAGCCACCGAAAGAATCCCTTCTATATAGAAAGTTATCTTGAACATGTAATTTTGTCCATTGTCCAACAGCATTCTGGAACCCACATTAAGAGTTACATCATGGAGTAGTTGTAGAGACATGTTACCACTTACAACTTGTCTGTCATATGCTGAGTCCAGTAGTTGTTTAATTCAAGAAGCTACGACTTACTGAGCTGAGAAACTGAGGTTTTTCCGTAGAAGCCTACATACTGATAGTTTGGTGCACCCCATGACACAAATATGACCGCCATAGCCGAACGAATTGAAGTAGGGGGAAAACATTTGTGGTTATAGACTACTAATACATAAGGATAATCACGCACAAAAGAATGGCAAAAAATTAAAATGGTCGAGCAACGAACTTAACGAATACTGGACTACTTTAAATGGAATGACCCAAATATTAGTTGCTTGTATCATTTTCTTATCACTATGGTCCTTGTATTTATTACTCTTGTAAGATTTCATTGGGTTCTACTATCAGCAGACACGCTGGTTTGGTTGGTTTTGTTTCCCTGCTGGTGTACTTCTTGATTCTTCAGTCCGCTCGTTTGATCCACTCGTAGCATTCGAGTTACGGTATACAAAGGAGATGAGCCAAAAAGTTCTTTAGATAGAAGACATCGTGTAATAAATAAGGAATGTTCTTAATTTGACAGTTTTTCTTTGACTTTTTTTTAACACATTAAACAGGTATTTCCATCTCACGTTTCCAATTTTTTTTTTAGTCTTGTCCCACTTTTAAACCTTCATTAATAACATTTCAACATCTCGAGTTAAGTATCCAGTAACCTTTTCTCGATTTGAATATTTATAAAATAACCGTTTGTTTCTTTTGTGTGTAATTTACTGAGATTCGCACCAAGACTCAAAACTAAGGGTTTAAAAGTACAAATTGTAAAGGTAAAATCACCTTTCCGAACTCAAGAAACTGTTTGCAGTCACGTGATTTTTTTCTGAATGTGAGGAATCCGTATTAGTTTCGTGTTGTTAGGAAATATTCATAAGAGGCGTTCGAAAATCAAATCTGCATGATTAATTCCAGTTTGAATGAAACTGATAATAAAGATGAAATTACGTAGTAATGGACGGAGAAGGAAATTAGATATTTAAGTTTGAAGTTAAAATGTACCCAGTTAATTCAGAGTATTTTTTTTTTTTAAATCAATATATCTATACTATATTAGTGATCAACCTGAGAGGTAATTACATTCATCACTGCTGAAACTAGTATTTTTTTTGACATTCTGATAGCATAACTTCAATATTAACGAGAGTTTGAGTTAGTCGTATTGACTTTTTAACGCCTCGTATTTATTAGTTCGTTTTTTGCGTCTATATAATTCTAGCCTCATATGTAATTGAAGTAACAGTGACAAGATGAATTCCAAATATCTGTATATAATTTAGTAACAAGCAACAACGTTCATTGTCACTGACCTTTCTTCCAGTACTTATATACTTCAGGCTTCGTGCGAACCATGCCTAACGTCCATCCTGTGATTAAGATTGACAGGAGAAAATCTATAGTGACACATTTTTCACAAAGTTCACTCATGAAGCAATTGTCCATACGTCCTTTTTTTATTACTCTTTAAATTCTGGGAAATGTGTGTCCGTTTTAAAATATTCTTCCCAGTTTAAAATTATTTTAAGATCACATGAAAATAAAATCTTCATGAATATCTGTTCGCTAAACCACAGTGCTCTCAGGTCTGCTGTAAATGCTGCCAACAATGTAAGGGACGGATAAACAATCATAATAAACCTGGTTGTTTTCTTCAGAAGTAACAATTTTAAAGTGAGGAATTATTTAGACATTCATCACTATTTTGACAGTATACTTATGTAAAACTACTTCATATTAGTAGAAATTCTTTTTTAAAGTTAATGCGTCTTATTTATATTGTTTCGCAGCATTAAAGGAATGTTTAACTTGCTTAAAAAAAAAAAAATCATGAATATTTGCTATCAAATATAGCATGTTATTGTTTACTATAAGGTCAGTACTTACGCAACCTTACTTCATTTATTTACCTGTACCTAATTTATTTTGAATTTTAGAAGCAGGTGATTAATTTTCTTCTCGCATGATTCAGTGTTTAAATATAATTCTTACTTTAAACTCATACTGTATTTTGCATGTATGTATGTGTTTAATTATTTTGATTAATTGATTGATTATAATGGAACACAAAATCGGACAGAAACATGCATACGTTTATTAAGTAATTAACAGGAACCCAGTTACAGCAGTAATAGTTAAACAATCTAACTAAACCAGAACAAAAAATATATTAGAAGTAATTATATCAAGCCAATATGCAAAACATAAATCATTACCTCAGCTTAAGTGAGATGTCGATACCAGTTTCTTATAAACGGTTATATGGTAAAGCAAAATCAAGATCTTTCTTAAACATGGTTATATGCGATGATTACCTACAAAATATGGAACGCTTTGCAATAAAAAGCATGAGCGTTCGCAGAGCAAAATATCGTTGCTGGTGGTGGATGTTACAAGAACTCGAAAAAATAATTCGTAAAGAATATCATTGATATGCACATTAACTATTTTGATGCACAAATTTGTAGCGTTTTTTCCATGTGGCAGTTTTTATATTTGATATACATTGCAGGAATAATACAGACTAATTAGTTATATATTCTCCTGCATTATCTATGACAGTCACGAACACTGGGGCATTTTTTTTATTCCATTCCTGTAAAAATCTGCTGGCTTGGAAGAAATCATCAGTCCAAGTTTGAAAAGCAGTTTCGTTATCAAAGGAGTTTCCTTGGACGATATTGGATATTGTTTAATAGAAAACTGAAAAGTTTTGATCTGAGGGTGCAAGATTGGGGAGATTAGAGGGATGTAGAATAGGGTGGTTGGAAAAAATTCAGATACTCATTTTCGAGTCACTATAGCGCGGAAAAGTGGCCAGTGACATTGAGAAGATAAATAAAAAAGAATCTTTAAAATCGGATAACATCTTCCGATCGTGCATAGCATCTTAATGTTCCGAAAAATGATAGATTTTAGTTGTTTTTTTTTTCGTAAGAAATTAACGCTAGTAATATTTTAGACGTGCTATGGTGCGGAAAAGTTGCATCTGGTACTGACAAGAAAGGAATAAATAATAAAAAAATGGTAAAATCATAAAACATCTTCCGACCGCGCACATGCCTTAAATGTCACATTTTTTTTTTCGCTATTTTTCGTAAATTTTAAAAATAATAGACCTTTGATATTTGAAGTCTTATGTTTTTTCGATGTATAACTCATGCCTTGATGTCATTTTATCAATAGAAAATTTTACGATAATTTATTTTTTATTGTTTATTTCATTGTAATTTGAGACCCGGAGCCCGTTCCTTCCTGTTCACACCAGCCTGCTGGATTGTCTCTGTCTTTGTATGTGTAATAAAGTAGTTTTTGCCGGTATTCCCGGTTAACTTTGCAATTTGGTCCTGTGAGTATTTTTGTGCTCATATGTTTCGTCACGCACCCATATGTTTGTATCAACTCTTCTCAGAGTTTGAGGTTTCTTCCCTTATTAGGTACTATTCTTTTATTCCGGTTTCTGTGGATCACGGTTTCAGCCGTTTGGTGGTAGTGGCAGTGGTTATTTTAGTATACTGAGTTTGTCTTCATGGAATGACAATTTGTTTTAGTAGTCACCCAGCCAAGTTCTGACCGTGCTCGTAGCTGCTTGACTTCCAGCTTATTCTGTTGGTTACATCTCTTTCTATTTTCCCCTTGTATGTTTGTTTGATCTCCCGTTTGGGGAAGTTACCGTGGTTTCTGGACTTTTCCGATTCTTGTTCAGATCTAGTAATCATTGTTTGCGTGAAAGGACTTCTTAAGTATTCGATTTATGTAGTCCAGTTACATTGTTTTGGCCCTTAAAACCGCCGATTTTTTCTTTGTCTTTAATTTCACTGTTTTTCTCCTTTGTTTAATTTATTTGTATTGTGAATTGCACAATTAATTCCCAACATTTGATTACTGGTTGGTATTCCACGTAGGTATCTCAGCGCAGGTCTAAATATATATGCTGACATAGGCCACAGGTACAATAATTTCTTCCCACCAAGTCTAATGCAATTATTACAGTAGAACCACCAGCTCCAAGTTTAGTGTAGGAGGTGGAGTACTTCACATTTGGAGTAGTAGTCGTTAAAATTGGACTGTTGTCCTTTCAGATATTTATGCTGAGATACAACTTTTTTTCTGTGGTGTGTCAAGCCATGTTCAAACCTTTTGAAGTTCATCGGATTATTTTACTTAGGAGATTCAACTCTACCTTTGTATTGTATCGTTTTTTGATTCCAGTTATTTTTACAGAGGGATAGTTTGCCCTACTTTTCCGTTACATGGTAGTTTCACAAGGTATGTAACCTTTTAACAATGTTTTGGTTAAGCATTATATTGTGCCTTTCTAGCCAGTCACAGATTAAGATGCCTCGTGGCCCTCCTCTTTGCTGTAGTTAGGTAGGAGCTTCTGCATTTCTTTTCGTTTGAGTTAAGTTTGTGTCACTTACTTTTATTACTATTATATTTATTAATGTGTTTTCAAATTTTATATAAAATATTTCATAGTGGTAATTTCCGATTTCTAAGGTTGTTTTGGTCTTAAAAAGGTTTGCGGTCAGCTAGTATATTATCAGTTCTGTGTAATACAGAGAAATTTATTAATTTTTGTTATCAGGGACTGGCCGGTGGATTAACCAAGCTCAGTTTTAACACTAAGGTTTCCTCTTTGCATTTGCTTTGTGCTGCATAGTGCTTTGGCAAGGTGTTTATTGTGTATCAGCTCGCTGAGTATTTCTTGAATTTTCTCCACTACCCTCTCATCCTGTAGTTGCGTTAACAGAGTGTTAGTTAATCCGTGCTTGCTAGCTGGGGCGATATATGTGGGGAGAGGATCTCCCCCCTAAAACAAGTTGTCCACTAAAACAAGTTGTCACTCCGTGAAGACAAACTGAGAATAGTAAAATAGCACTCACAGTCACTACTACCAGACGGCTGAAACCGTGATCCACAGAAACAGGAATTCCGTGAAAAAAAGAATAGTACCTAAAGAAAAATGAGAACCTCAGACTCTTAGAAGAGTTGATACACACACATGGATTGTAGTCAAGCATAGCACAAAAATACTCACAGGACAAAATAGCAAAGTTAACCGGGAATATCAGCAAACCTCTAGAACAAAACCAGAATTATAGAACAGTGGTACATTTATATTACTACAAAAAGAAAGAGGGGAAGACTTTTTTATTCTTTATTACATATGCAAAGACAGAGAGAATCCAGCAGGCTGATGTGAACAGGAAGGTTTCCAGGTCTCTCATTACAATGAAATAAACGATAAATATTAAATTATCGTGGAAGTTTCTATTGATGAGATCAAGGTATATGTTATACCTGGAAAACCGTAAGACTTCAAATATCAAATAGCTATTATTTTTAAAATTTACGAAAAATAGTTTTTTTTAAAGTTAAATTTAAGGCACTTGCGCGATCGGAAGATGTTTTCTGATTTTAACTATATTTTTTATTCCTTTCTTGTCAGTACCAGTTGCAATTTTTCCGCACCATAGCACGTCTAAAATATGTGTTAATTTCTTACGAGAAAAACTAAAGTTCATCATTTTTCAAAATATTGAGACGTTATGCACGATCGGAAGATGTTATCCGATTTTAAAAGTTCTTTTTTTTATCTATCTACTCAATGCCAATGGCCACTTTTCCGCGCTATAGCGACTTGAAAATAAGTATTTGAATTTTTTCGAATCACCCTAATGTAGAAGAACCTCGCAACCAAGCTCCCGGGTGACTGATTTTGTCATATTAGCGGAGTGCGGGCGCGCGTTGCAGGCTTCCCGGTCGTTTTTTTAGGTCCCTTGATAGCGAAGCTACAGCAAAAGAAACCCCGCTCATGGTGTCTGTCTCTCCGTGTCCAAAAATTAACTCCCAGGAACTATAAAGTGTAGTGAGATGCTTGAGCTGTCGTTGGAAAGGTCTTAGCTAGACTAGTTCAGAGCCGCCGTAACAGTCTCGATTGGTGTTATAGTTCAGTGTTGCCAGTCCATTTTTTAAAATCAGTAGTTCAAATTGCGTCCATTCAGTTGGACCTAGCTGCGCCAAACCTGACATAAACATTATTCGACACAATACAAAAACAGAGTGGATCTACGTCCCCAGTCCCACTTGCCAGTGTTGCAAACCTGTTTCTATAAAATTATTTTAATTTTAAAATTTATTCCAGTAATTTAGGCCTAGCTGCGCCAAACTTGGCGACAATATTCGAAAATAGAAAAGTACTGTGAGTTTTCCCGTACCTAAACACTGCAGTTGTCAGTGTTGCCAGCCTCTTTTTTTTATATGCTTGCATTGATAGGGCTCGAAAAATCCCGGGCATCAGGTCGCCATGGCGACAATGATAAAAGTCTGGCGCCTAGGTTTTTATTATGTTAGTATTCTTAATTTTTACCTGCCTGTTCTGATTTTTGTGTGTTTGGATGGATTAAAAGCAAATTAAAATAAATTCGTAAAATATTGTTTTCAATTTACCTTGAACCTCAAATACAGGATGATCAGAAAGTCAACGCAACCCATGGAGGTACTATAAAAGATGTTGCAAATGGTCACCATTCACTTCCTTACACATGTGCACCCTTCTCATGTTACTGAAGACCCTCTGGAGTGTATCACATGAAATGTTGTCCACATTACGTTGAATATTCGTCTTCAGTTCATCCAAGGTGTGTGGATGCGTTACATATGCCGCAGACTTCAGAAATCCCCAGAGGAAGATTCCGAAGAAGTGAGATCTGGAGACCGGGGCGGCCATAGTGGCTTCGTAATGAAGCGCTCAGATAACACAGATTCAAGATAGTTCATGCTCACACAATAGATAGGGGCTGTTGCGCTGTCCTGCTGTAACCATGTTCTTTCCTTTTACTCGTCAGTCAGAGAGTCAAAGAATTGCGTGACCAGCCGAAGAGAACGTTCACTGTTTATTGTTGTTTCGAAAAAGAGAATAAAAATTCTCTTTCTAGACCTGGCACACCACACGCCGAGTCCGGCCGGCTTCTGCTGGTTGCAATCAGCCAACAACGGCGTAGGGAATTGACGACCCCATCGTCCAGCTGGCTTCTGCTGGCTGCAATCAGCCCTCGCAGCTAAACATCTACGCTGCTTGAAAGGAGGACCAGCAGAGAGGATTTCATTTACATTCACCCCATTTTTCATCCATTGATGACTCATTATTTCATCTCCTCTTGTGCTGTGAGTTGCGCCTCCGCGCAATGACCAAGGATGTGACAGGATGTACTTGCATTGACGATGGCCCCTGGGCCCAGGGGAAAGGGGGCGGAACCATTGGATAGCGCCTAGTTCTTAACAGCAGATTCTTGGATGGTCTAGCTCGTTGAGACTGGGAAGTGCGCCATTGGGGAGCTCTTCGGACCTTTGGTCTTGCCAACACTCGGGGGAGTGGGTGTCCCAAGTATCCATCAGTCGGGAGTACAAGTGATTTCGACGCCAAGTCATTCGACTTCGCCTCGATTTCCAGCTTGCTGACAAGGGTGATGAGGGTAGTACCCGGTAGCCTCGTTGGCTCCTCAGAACGAAGACGGAGAAGTGTGGGCATTTACGGCTAAAATTCATCATGGCTCCACCACATCCTAACAAGTCGCCTTCGCGCACAGACAAGGGAAGAAGAAGACCAAGAGACAGAATGAAGATAAAGTCACTGAAGATAGTAGAAAGAAGGCGCATATAGTTACCGAAACAACCAGTGACACAGCAGAAAAATTCGAAGTAGAGGAACAGACAAGTATCGTACCGACTATCACACGATATCTTGTTATTAAAGTAAAGAATGAAGCAGAGAATCCAGGTGGTTTGAAGAGGTTCTCCCCTTTCATTATACAAAAGCAACTGCATTATGTCGCCGACGAACTTAAACATGTTAAAAAGCTTCGCAACGGCACCTTGCTTGGGGAGACATCCACTAACAAACGGTCAACTAATCTCTTGAAAATGCAGACCCTAGGACAATTCGAGGTTCAAGTTGAACCGCATCGTCAACTCAATTATAGTCAGGGCGTAATATCTTGTTGGGACTTGCAAGATGTCACTGAAGAAGAGATTAAGGATGAACTTGCCAGCCAAGGTGTAGTGAATGTTAGGCGCATTAAAACTAGAAAGAGTGGAGAACTGCAACCCACGAATTCGTTAATTCTGACGTTTGCCATACCACAGCTTCCTAAGGACGTGAAGGCAGCGTTCTATTGCTTACCTGTCCGTCCCTATATACCAAGTCCACTCCGCTGCTTTAAATGTCAGCACTATGGACACACCAGCACGTCGTGTAAGGCGACCTCTGCTGTATTTGCAATTTGCGGAACCAGTAGCCATGGTGCGGATCCTTGCACATCACTGAAACCTTAGTGTGTTAATTGCAAGGGTGATCACACGGCCTGGTCGCGTGACTGTCCTATTTTTCAGGAGGAAAAACGAATTCAGGAGCTGATGATATTAGAGAATATCTGCTGGTGATGCTAAACGTCGATTAAGTGTGTCTCAGCGCACCCTTCCCTCTGGTGCGTTTTCACATGTTGTAGCCAGACTAGCAGTTCAAACTGTCTCGGTTGGTACCCAGACAGTTAATGTATCAACTCAAACCGAGTCTCATGTGCATGACGATCCTCCGAAGCCGCCCAAAGGATCGGAGACTCCTAGCAATATGCCGCCGCAGAGTCAGGGACAAAAAACACCTGTGCAGAGCTCTAGACCTCCACGGGTTAAGACTACTTTTAGTCCTTATAAAGTCCCGAAATTAGTTCGAACTTCGCCTCTCGCTACAAGCATTAAGACTCTGACGAACGTTTTGTCTGCTCAATTAGCTCAGGAAGAGTCTGCACATACTATCGATGAACCAAGTTCATCTTTGGCTTCAGACATGATTCAGGACCACCTGATGGATATGGATTTTAATCTTGTGGGAAGGAAAGGGAAACCTAGGTATAAACCTAAACTTAAACGGTAATCTTTTACTTGTTTTTCGAGAGTTTTATGATTTCCGTTTATTTTATATGATTATGCTCCTTAGCTGTTAAGTTTTATAGTGTAGTTTTGTTTTATCGTGTGAAGGCCCATTTACAGGCTTCCATTAAGTTTTATAGTGTAGTTTTGTTTTATATTTTGTAAAGGCCCATTTACAGGCTTCCTTGTTATACTGGCCATTTACACCAGTGGGCTGATTGTGAAGACCTTTTACATCTTCATCTTTTATATTCTTTTATTATTTTAATTAACACCTAAATTTTGACATGACCAAGATAAGGGGCTTACCCCGTATCGGGACGGGCGTAAGCCATAGTGCTGTTACCGCCCATAAAATTCATTTTATCTTATCACCACACGCCGAGCTTTTGGGCGTGAAGGGAAGACTCATGCAGTACATGAGGATTGTCAGCCGATCAATAACGGGAATTTTGTGAATTCACGTACCCGTCGAGGTGAAACCATTCCTCGTCAGACCAATAGTCATCCAACTCCTCGTCATGTGTTCCATAAACCAACAACAGTACGTTACACGCTTCACTAAATCACCATCCATTAACTCCTGCACAACTCTTTATTTTGTACGGAAACATTTTCAACGCTTCTTGTACAGCGGTAGACACACCACCCTGGCCAGATAACCTGCGCAGGGACTTATGGCAATTGCTGTACTGATATCTGTTACTTTGTCTCCTGTGAGAACTTTCGGTCTACCACTTCGGGGTACATCTACCACACTCCCTGTTCTCTTGAACTTATCATACAGACGTTTAATTGTTGATTTATTCGGAGAGATGTCTTCTCAGGATACGCCTCTGCGAAGCATGCTGCGGTGGTTCCGTAACTCAAACTCTGTACTGTTCCAAAATGAAGATCCATTCCTCAAGTGAGTAGACCATCCTGCTGTGGACCTTCCTGTTTCAGCTATCACCACCAGTCTCCTGTAACACAATATAAAACAAATATTACATGGGTTGCGTGACTTTCTGATAACTCTGTATATTTAATTCCGTTGAGTTACAAGTGTTGTCCGTTTACATTCCTTGTATACCTAGTCAACCAGCGAGTTACATAAGAGCCGTGTGCTTTGTAAAAGTTCACTTATATTGCCTTCAGTTGCTGTAATCTTCGAGGGATACACTACTTTTTATACCAGTAACTATAGTTTAAGCCCCAAATATGTAGGCCTACGCATCAAATTGTATTTGTATCATTGTGGCGCCAAGGTAGAGAAGAAGATTTTTCGAATCCTGTGTGTGGGCAAAATAATATCAACGGACCATCGGGATTGTTAGTAGAATCGCAGTTCTAACTTGTCTTCAGTTGCGCGTGTGAGTTTTTGGCAGTAATAATCCTGGACAGGAATGATCTTGTTCTTGAGCTAACCGATAACAAGTAAGCAAAGAAGCACAAATGACCACCCGCTGATTTCTGTTGTTTTTGCTTAAATCCTACGGTATCTACAGACCAATTTCTGAACCTTTCCCATGAAATGTAAATGTCGCACGTTGGTTGACTGGTTAGAGTTAATTACATTGGGCAATTTTCTGGTTCCCTGACGTGAATTATCTTGAACTACGAACGAGTTTGAACGGTCTGCATATTTTCAAGACCATGTAATTTCAGCGAAAAAAAAAAACGTTTTATCAGTCAACACAAACCTATAGGTTGTACAACTGACTGTCCGGCACACGCACTTTACTAATTTATTATTTCCCAGCTGACTGTAATCTAATACTACACTTGTAAAATTATTATTTAGTTCCGAACTCTCTTACTGATAAGTTAGGGGCAGTTCTTATTTTTTGAAAAAGTGCTCCGAAGTGTCAGTTCGGAGCTGTTGGAAAAGCCGTAAGAAAAACTGGCATGAGAGGATTATAGAGTACACAAAATTAAAACATACAACCAAATTGCTTTTGATATTTCGAAAGTTTCGAAGTCACAGCGATTCTCAGTTTCAACAGTAACCAGAAACTTGGAACAGACAAATAAATCGATACATAGACAAATTGAAAAACAAAGTATCTGATTATGTGTTTTTCCTAGGTAGGAGTTAGTTGCGTGTTTCAGGTTTCTGTGTTTTCAACTGAAAATAAGATCTGTGACTTCAACACGTCCTGGAAATAATATCGAAAGCATGAATGTGGAAATACCGAGTTGAATTTATTTTATGCTCTTATTTTATCCCGCCCTGAGTCCAAGGCTCAGGGCGGGATAGGGGAAAGGATGCGGGAAAGAGTCTGCCAGTGCCTAATTGAAAGGTATCATCCCGGCGTTTTCTTTCTTGGTGTGATAGGAAAAACACTGGTGGAGAAACCTGTCATAAGTATGGATATGTTTCAGTTTTGTACATTCTGATGTTTATGAGCCGCCGTGGCTCAGGCGGTAGTGGGTCTGACTACTGTTGGATGACCCGGGTTCAAATCCCTGGTAGGACGCTGGAGAGTTTTCTTCAGTGCTCGCACGCCTGGCGCTCTGAGGTGCACTCAGGCTCCTATTAAATTGAGTCTTTGGTACTTTTGGGCACCTTGGAAGGGTAAAGGCGGTCGAGCGTCTTACTGATGACCACCCCGCCTCATTTCGTACCGTAGGTCGAGAATATGTGAAGCGCTATCTCCACATCCTCATGTGCCGTAAGCGTGCGTACCCGAACAGGAGATAGCTTTACCTAACACTGTGTATTGATTAGGAGTTGTTAATACATAACGACAAAAATTATACTACACTTTTAAGTACATCTATGATACTCTACTGTTAGTCAGTTATTGCTGTAGTGTCTAACAGTATGTTCTGTAATTTAATTCGTCCTGTTATTCTAAGACATACGTATTTGAAGAGTTGAATCATCGTTTAGTTTGATATAGTTGCTTATTCAAGGTATGTCTAATTATTTGTGTTGAGCTTTAAAACTTGATTCAAAGGATTCGAGTTGGTGCGAAAAACTTTCCTTGTGAATTTCTTAGCTGTTTTCACTTGCGTTTGCTTATAATTGATCATTTTGTTACGTGAGCGGTTATTATATACCAAATGAGATAATTAAATAAAAATAGTTAATTGTGAAATTTTGGTCATAGTTGAAGACTTGCTAATATTTTCTTGCATTTTTAGAAATTAAATGTGTTCGCAGTAGACGATACATGCCATACAAGTCAAGGGTCCCCTGCATTCCAGCCTCCTGAAATAGCAAATGGACTAGAAAAATTCTCAGGTTTTAAAGTTGATGTCTGGAGCAGTGGTGTTACTTTGTAAGTTTATTTGTATTTTTTGTTTGCGGTAAACAGAAATAGGCTGTACTATAATGTTAGTAATAATTTTTCATGATCAATTTTTTTCCAAGCAACTCTACGCTGAACTAACTTTTGATTAGCCACACCTATCTAATAACATTTTTTGTTTTTCATTTATATCTATGCCGTGTCAAAAGATGACTTCGTCAAAATCCGCATCAATCCTTTTGTCACGCCCACGCTCTTTTATATTTAACTACACTAAATCACTTGTCCTTCTTCTTTTATTGCGCGCGTTTCTGAACTTAGATCTTTCGCCATCTGGATTGGTACTGAAGCTTCCTCTGTCTGGCATGATAACTGCCATTTGTTACACCGTTTTGTGGGACAGGGACATTCGCTGTCCAACTGAATACCATCCAGTCAACACTAAAATCTTTATATATATATATATCTATATCTATCTCGCAGGATTGACACGGTAGCATTTTCGTTTACTGGGCCCAGCTCCATTATCTATTCTCTTCCATCAATCAGAATATCCTACATAAACTATCCCGTATTTGTTGCCAAGCTTTTCAGGCTGGTTGCTCTTCGCCTCTGCCTCTTCCTCACAAATATACAGTGTACGTACTTGAATGCATACCATTACCGACTTCTAGAATTCACCCAACCGGTAATAATCCAGAAGTAGACCTCAGACGTCGGAAAGAAACTGATATCCGGATTCCGAAATAATTCCACTGGCGCTTCTGCTTTACAATTACCCAGCTACTCCATTTCTTTATTTTAGTGGACTTCTGCAAGTCACCCACCCAATCGTTAATAATACACAATCAAATGTCGGAACCCATACCTTGGAAAAACTTAATCTCCGGGACAGTTACACTGCTACCTCCCATTTAAATTTCTCTTGAATCCGACGTTTTATCCAAAGGTTTTGTTTCTACCCTTCGCTCGCAGGTGAAGATGCCGCTACATCCCTCTATTCCTTCTATAACTGTCGGTGGACTTCATGCCAACCTGGAACGTTTCCACTGTCCAATATCTCAAGACCCACCACCTCTTCGAACTTGGTGAATATACGTACATCTTTGGTGCACAATCTTGGCACATCAATCGATACATCTTGGTGCTATTTTCCGCAAGTACCAATAACGAATTCCTTCAAGTAATTTCCAACCAGTACAGAGCCCTTTTAGCGCTTCGTGAGAACCAAGACAAAATTGTTTTCTCCACAAAAGATCTACCGAAGTAGTCTTGCATTAACCTGACTACCTTCAGGAGGCTTCCCGCTAACTGTCTGATACCAAAAAGGAAACCAACCACTTGCAATAATTGCTTATTCAAGTTTCCATCCTTATCACGCGCGCAAAAAAAAAAAAAAAAAAAAAAAAAAAAAAAAAACTTCTTTTCAGAGAACAACGCCTAAGTTTCACCTCATGTGCAACCGAAACTTACAACAAACGCGTTTAGGATGGTCAGCTAACCGAGGCGATCCACCTAACCTTGAATGTAAGCAAATCCGACGCACAGACTTGCTTAATCAACCTTTTTCACACTGCCAGGATCACTCTGAATTCACCGGCTTTTGAATCACGTAGTTCCATCCTAAACTAATCAAGACCAAACAAATTCTGCGTTCCCAGTTCCGTATACTCCAATCTGATCCCAATAGCAGGTCAGTATTTCTTTCAGCACCCTCCCAATCTTACGAACGTCTTGGTTCGCACTAATCCTCCTTCCTAATTGTCTTCAATTCTCGCTCCTAAATATACCAACGCTAGATGTAAACCTGTCGCTTCCATATTCTGTCTTCAACTATTTCAATCAGCACATCCGATGGCAACTTCACTCCATATCCCAAAGAAACCTGCCAAACGTCATACGTCACATATAGCCCAAACTGTACAATCTGTCCGCCATTCTTTGTGGGAAAAACAGGTTGTCCGTTAAACCTCCGTAACAATAATCACCGTTCTTTTTCTGGCACCAACAGACCCGCTTTCCTAGTTCCTGCATACACACGCGATCGCACAACACTCACACGCCGTTATACTCTATCCCCCACCATAACCACATTCACACGCCGTTTCTGGGAATTAACCTTCAAACCCTTTGTGCAGCTGTTTTTAGAATTTTCGGTACGCGATCTTTTCTATACGGTTTAGTGATTTACCAAGCTTACTTTTCAACACCGAAAACCCTTGCTAGTCCCATTTCCCAACAGTAAGTTTGTCTGCTGTCTTTGATGTGGACGTTCGCCATTTTGGATTCCATGTTCTGCTTGTTGTTTTATATGTTACACAATGACACTTTATTGGATAACATTACTGAAGATGAGGAACCTACCTCGAAATACCTTGTGACTTTTTATTGTGTTAAGTGTGAATTCCCTCAGGAAACATCGTCAATACAGTTGATAGATGATAAAATAAGGTTGTAACACTGGTACATGTTTCGGACACGCCCTTGTACAGTAAAGTGACCATTTTTTCATGCTCTTTTCGGGGATACGTAAATATTGAAACAATGATAAGTAAAAGAGCCTTGAAGACAGAAAACCCAACAGTACAATATATTATGTATGTGAAAATATAATTATATGTACACAGACAGAATTAGACCGGCAAACTTCAAGAGATAGTACATCAAAAAATTAGAAAGAAAGCCTCAAATCACCAAGTGGAAATTCTGGTGTGTTTCGGAACTATGTGCTGCCGAAAGCATGGGAAAGTGAACTTTAGAACTTGATATTTCCAATATGATTAACAGTAGAACTCAAGCGGCATGGCCGGGACGGGCGTAAGCCATACCGGCTTTGAGATTAATTTTATTCTGTCAAGCGGCATGGTATCCTCAACGCATCTTTACTTCAGGGAATTTCTGAGAATCCCCTAGTTCCCTTGCGCCCATATTACACAATTTTGAAACATTTGGATGGAGCAAGTTTGAAGATTTTACGGTACCATACCACCAAAGCTCAACTGTTAATGGCATTACAAATACCAGGTTCTAAAGTTTATCATCTCACCACGCTTTTGCCAGCCTTTAGCTCCCAAACGCGGCAGAATTTCCACCCAGGTGACTGAGTTTTTTTTTTTTTATTTATTATTATTTTATTTTGAATGTATTATCGTCCCTCGAAGTCTGTTACACGCTGTATACACCAAGACTATAACCAATGTATTCCAACTGACAGAAATATTTTAGCGCATATTTTACAAAAATATCATGCTCAAATAGAATTTATTTTTTAAAATCCCTTCATTGTTTAAATGATCCTGGGTTCATCTGATAATATTTTCAATAGAATGGGTCTTCTGTAGTAACTCTCCAAGTTTTTGACATAAAGTTTTACATGACACATTCAGGGTTTGTTTATATGAGTAACATTCCCTGAAGGGATTCAACTCATTTTCGACTTTTCCTCCGCCCCTATGTAGTTCTTGAGAGAACATACTCTCTCCGCAGGGACTTTTATTTAAATCTGGTACAAGCACAGTCAGGGACGAATGGTCACACTGGTGTACAGAGACTTCACACGGAGGCTTAAAAGGTGACAACGTTTCGCCAAAGGCATATTCACGACAAAGTAGCGAGAAAAGAGACAGAGGAGTGCTATCTTCCAGACTGAAAGCTAGATCGATATATATACATAAGTGGTAAAGTAATCTTTCATATTCCAGTAATTACAAATGAGTCGTGACCTTTTTAAATTATGCGTAAAGTCGTTCCAGAAAAAAAAAGTCTTCTGAGTCTTCATGGAAGCTTTTCAGAATAATTCATACTTTGAAAATCCGTGATGTATTGAAAATAGAAACCTACTGTCATTCGAGAAGATTATGTACGATGATCTTGCTTGACCTTACACAGTCAGTGCTAAAAGTAGCTTCCCTTCGACAAAATGACCTTTGTCCATACTTCTGAACTTTCCTGAAACTCAGCGAATTTCAAGTAGATTTATGAGTGACACAGAAAGTGTAATAAAAATATTTTGATGCTAGAACGAATAGAGAACTTTCTATGGAAGCAAGTTCCATCAGAGAGAAGAGACTTCAGTCACTGACTGTACCAGATGTATGAGAAGGATAAATTTCAATTTTGCATTCAAGTTCACATCCACTACATTACTGCTTGGAAGTACCATTTTCTGAAATACACTCTTCTTATTTTAGTAAAGAAATATTGAAAAAAATATAGTTATTTAAATGGACATTTATTGATTTATAGTGAAATTTCTTTACTTAATTGACGTTTCTGTTGAGGATTGGGTATTGTGTGTTTGTTCATCCTGAATCCAAACTTATCTTTCTTGTTTATTGATAACTCCAATGTTTATTCATAACTACATATGTATTATTGTAGGTACAATATTACAACGGGAACTTATCCATTTGAAGGTGATAATATTTACCTTCTGTTTGAGAACATTGGAAAAGGGGAATTTACCATACCCAGTGAAGTAGACAATCTTCTTCATAGTTTGCTTGAGGGAATGTTGCATAGGGATCCAGAACAGAGATTCTCCGTCCAGCAAATTAGACAACACGCGTAAGTATTTCAATTTAAAGTAACTTTGTGTGTTGACGTCAAATATTTTTAGTAACCTTCACAGTTAGTGCACGGTAAATAATTTCCTAATAATGTTACGTTTTACAATTTTTTATAACTTTTAGTGTTTGCTGAAATATCGTTAAAAACTGTGTATAACCGTATAAACATTAAGTTTTATTCTAGTTGCAATGTTGTTAATATTCTTTTGTGTTTTTCCTTCTTCTCCCCCACCCCCCAAAGTAATATAATCTTCCAACTTTATGAAGTGGTTTTCGAGAATTTCCTAGTATAGGAAGAAGGTTTAAAGAAACGTAGATTTTTCGGTTAGGTTAGCTGCCCAGAAATAAATATTGGTCATTTTATTTTTTTTTTAAATACATACAAGTAGAATGCTCTATGATACTAAATAGTAGATAAAATACGACAATAAATTTTCTCTAGAAATTTCTTCATGGAGACAATACAATAGAACATAACGCACGGAAGAAATCAGACGTTGTGAAATCTTTTGTTGAAATTGCTTGCCTGTTAGCTGGTGTATGTGGATGTATGTTTGTGTATGTTATGCGATAGATAGATCACTTAAAAGTTTAGATGACTAGCTATAAGCAGTCTCCTTTCCCATCTTTTTAGCAGATATCGTTATGGAGAAAATAGGAACGACCATTTTACCTCAGTCTCAAAATACGCGAGGTATGTTTGTTGTGTCAGTGTTTGTTATTAATTTTAAACGACTATCGGTTAACTTTGCTCATCGAAAAATCTCTTGAGGTATATACTACTACTACTACTTTAGAAATTTAAATTTATCGGCTTTACGTCATGAAATTTTAGAGCCTGTTTTTGCCAGTATCGCGGCACATGTCCCAAGAAAAGAGGATATAGCGACCCTGGCATCAATTCAAGGTACTATTCCGGCATTCATCTGGTATGATGGCAGGTGGGATCAGGAGTATTTCACAGTGCCTTTTCAGAGTCCGCGGCTTTTGTCAATAGACCACCGAATCTGGGTGTGATATACATTAGAATGATTAGAACATTTACATTTTCTTTTGTATTGTTTGTAGTATACAATTTGATTAATTCAACGTAATTTTATCGGCCATCTTCAGGTGGTTCACTAAAAAGCCTCCTCGGACCCTTGAGTTTGTTCCAGTCCCACCGCTGCGCGGCGATGAGCTGCACTCCATGACAGTTCTCCCATATCTTCAGGACTTCCATTATGGGGAAGAAAGTGACGCTGATGCACACCAGTATTTCACTGAGCGTCAGCTTAATGGTAAGTTAAAATCTTTTACTACATAATTGCATTTTTTTTTTATTATTTTTTTTTTTTTCAAAATGTATTTCAAACAAAAGCTTTCTGTAGAGTTGCGCAATGTAATGGGGAGGGACATAGAAACTAGTTTGCAACTGGTAATACGATTGGAATGAGAGGTTAGTGGGTTGTTCTGAAGTGCAAAGTCTATTCCTAAATTTGGGAAGAAAGATTTGGACCTAGGATAATGAAAGACAGTTTGAAAAATCTTCTCTACGACATGTGTAGTTCTTCTTCTTTGCTATGAACTGGACAGGCAGCTGTAGCCTAAGCCCGTCATATGTCTGAAGAAAGTGTTTCTTTGCGAGCCCTTCCTGGCGTAGAAATGAAGAAGCTGCCGGCCAGGGCCTTGATTTAACCCCGTAAGTGACTAATCCGTCTTAAGACACCACAATCGGCCTGAGCCTTAGATGCCTAAAGGCCATAAATAAAACTCAATTCAAGACACCATAAGATATTTATATATTGTACCTTAACTCTTCTAAATATGCAAGCTATTTTTAGACTTCTCCTGAAAATGAATACTGATATGTAAAGACGCTAACATACTTCTTAAACAATGGAAGTATTGTTCGTACTTTCTTTAAACCGTTTTAGCGTTGCAGCAATTTGTATTCGGAGTAAACGGCGTCTTGCAGCAGAAATTCTAAACGTCTCTGATGCAAGAATAACTGAGATTCTACTGAGGAAAAATATTTATTTTATATAGGTCATTTTAGTAATTATGGACATCAGCTATTCACGATGATATGAATGTAATGAGTTTAAAATCCACAAACCACCATGCCCCAGGCGGGATTCGAACCTGCAACCTCATGAGCGGCGGTCCAGCACCCTAGGTCAGCTTCTACTTAGGAGTGAGAAGAATAGTGACTGCATAGAATCTTTTGATGGTGATGACGATTTCAATTGTCAGTCAGTATTTTCTGTGAGTCTGGAGTCTTTCCATGGTTATGGTAACAATGATGACTGGTCGGCAGTTGGGACTAAAAACCACGCTTTGCGCTCAATTGAAATGTTGGTGTGAAAATGCAGCTAAGTAATTTCAGTAACCCAGTATGTATTTTCCGTTTTTTATTTAACAAATTATGTGAACTCATTGTTGAGAAAAAAATCGGTATACTCGGCAGAAAATTGACAAAAATATCCTCTGGTAAAATGCAAAGACGACTTCGTGATAAAAATTGCGTAGGTACAACAGTATGAATTATAGTTATCCCAGTGAAAGTAGGAACACCATAAACCACTGTAATTGAAAATAAATTACATATTATTGCATTATGTTTTAATCATCAGGAAACAAACATTTTAAAAAATGAACATTTATTTTTATTATTGCAAAAAAAAAAAAAAAAATCAGTTCCAAGTAATTACATACTTAAGGGGATAATTAAGGGGTTGAATATTGTCCTGGTATTCGTCTAGTGAAACTGAGGAAAGGCTCAGTAAAAACAACCGGCACCAGAACTCCAACCTGTATGCTTCCCCAGTGCCGATCCAAAGTTTGTGACCCTTACCACTGGACCACGGGGTATGGAACTTGTTCATTTTAAATTTAATAAAGCTGTAATTTTTCGAAGCCTGAAGGCCGAGACGACGTTGGGAAGACAATATTAGAAGGAATCTTCGAGAAGTAGGTGTTTGTGAGGAAAACTGGCTTGATCTTGCCCAGGATAGATCCCGATGGCGAGCGTTTGTTACTACGACGATGAACTTGCGAGTTCCGTAAGCCATAAAGTAAGTAAATGAGATCTAAACTTGGAAAATATTAAATTCTGGGTTAGTTTATGTGTTCGGACACCCCTAATACAATATTATACCAGCCAAAAGTGCGAACACCTTCATATGTCTGCGACGATGATCCCCTTACTGCTAACGCGACGATGTGACGTACATATGAAAAATGTGACGCAGAAAGGATTTATTTAATCGAGTTCGATAAGTCGCCGATGACTGTCTCCCAAACGGTCCACTTACCGACCAAGGTGCACAATGAGTGGCTGAATGGTGTCACTGGTACATCTCTGTGATGGTTGTATGAGTGGAAGGCAGCGGTTTAGAACGGGGTTCGACGTGTCCGTCACCCAATAAGCTACACGAAACAGATACGCCACTGTGTTGTCAGTTCACTGAGGAATACAAATCCGAGAGGACTACGAAGCGCAAAACATCAGAGCATTGTCATTCGTCCTCTAAATAGGATATTTCTCATAACACCAGCCGACTCTTGTAAGTGTCTGAAACGAACGAAAGTTTTCAAAAAGTTTAGAGATCGAATCAATTTCGGATTTAACTGTACTGCTTCAGGCTTAGCGGAAACCCCATGAATCGATGGAACCATCGGAGTGGCAGGTGCGGATCGGAGCAAATGGTGGAGGTTCGTGGTCCCCAAATATTTATACTTACCTCTCACTCTCAGCTGAGAGGAGTATGGATGGAGAGTTATTTTTTATCTTTTGTTTTTAAGTTTCATGAGATTCTTGACCAGTTTTAAACTCATTTCATTGTTCTTAGTTGTTATTATTATTATTTGTGTGTGTTTTCGCCATGTATTAGCTATTTTTGATTTTTGAGTGTGGAAACTTGCTTTTTAAGTAAGCACTTTCACAAAACTAAACGCAAATGATCGCCGCAGTTACTACCACCCTCCTAAAGTGTGCATTATATTCTGTTTGGTTTCTTGTGTAACTACTTGTCCATCCATTTTACCATATTTATCCATTCATTTTTTTACGTTAGTGTGAAGTATTATGTTTCTGTATCCAATATTGTAGTTTGTTGTATGTGTACATCCACACTATTAAAATATTCTAGCCATTATGGTTTTATATATATATATATATATATATATATATATATATATATATACTCACTATTTAAATAAAGATTTGAATTGAATTTTGTTCAAGCCTTTAGACAACTTTGGTTCAGGCCGAGTGGATAATGATGGAAGAATTTGTGGGATGAAGAAAGTGGGAGGAAACGGGAAAACCCCAAGAGGCACACGATCTTTGTCTAAATCTAAGCCCACATGGCACAAGCGAACTACAGACACCATGCGCCAGAGGTGAGCGCTTTACAACTGAGCCACCGCGACCCACTATAATAAAGACTATTCTGTTCTATTCTAAAAATATATGACGCGACTAAGAAGATAACATTAGCTGCACTATGATCCAGACCAATTTTAAAATTATGCAAATAATTTTATTAATCCGTTCATTTTTCTTCAACCGGAACGATATGCTAAACACTATACGTATTGGCAACGCTGAAAAACATCCTCGGTTAAGATAAATCATTTGTAGGAGTCTGGCAGTTTGTTAATAATAGGTGCGAGACTTGAAACGAGAACCATTTTATATACGCATTTATTTTTATTTAACTTGCATTTATGGATCATACAGGGGAAAGAGGGGTAAACATCTATGGCCCTTGTTTGAGTAGGCTACAACCGGCAGCAAGACTTACCTGTGTACTTCCTCAGTGCCCGTCCGAAGTCCGCAGTAGTAATCACTGAACCACGGGGTTGAGTAATAGATACATAGAAATAGCCAAACACAAACTATCATTTCTCATTCGTACTTCATCTCCTTGGGAGGAAACCAACACTTTAATTTTGACGTAAAATTTCTGGTGGAACACTAGTATACTTTTTGTTATTCAATACTCAATTCTTTACAAGAGCTGTTCTCCCTGAAAACTCTGTACAAATACCAAGTGAGACATAACACACTTTCTAGTGATTTACTGTACATATGTCAGTTATGTCTTTTGTTTTATTTACTGTGAAATTTGTTGATTTTTGTCAGTTAAAGACTTGAAGTATAAGACACTCCTACAGTACTCACAGTCTAAGAACCTATGTGGCTGCGCCTAGAGGAGACATTTCATTTACTCTCGGGGGCAACAGCGGGGATGCTTTTTATTGTGTTACGCGGCCATCAGCCAATGGTAGGCTGCTATTGGTGCTACTTGTCCGTGATTACACACCGGTTTCTTACGCCGTGGCGAATTGCATTTTTATAGGAATTAACAATATATGTTGTTAAACCAATAACAAAGTCCAAACACATAGCTTAGTACTTCTATTGGGTGTTTATAAAAAAAAAAAAAAAAAATAGTGAGACGTGTTGTTTTATATGGAACTAAAACTTTAAAAACTTGTTTTTTCTTGTAAGTACTTTACTTCAAGTCTTCAATTGGGTTTCTTGTTTGATGTTTCAGAGTTATAAACACGCTCCTTATCTTTTCTATTTAACTTACATTTGTCTAAGCTTGACATTTGTCTGATAAATGATGTTCCCCGACTAACACCTCAGGGATAGGGAAGGGGATGATATGGGCCTTAAGCTATGTACCATACCGATAATCGCCAAGTGATTCTGAGCATGGTCGTCAAAAGAACCTAAGTCTAGGAGCCTGCCCAGTACCGATGCGAAGTTCGCAATTATAACCACTAATCTACCGGGGCTGGATTTCTAATCTTCGTTCGTTATTTATTCGTCGAGTCTTGATTTCTATTTCATACAGCGTAATACTCCGAAAAAAATGTAATCATCTTTAACTCAACTCTTCGTCCATTGCTCCTTCGTGATCGCCTGTTTCACAGTTGTTATTCTCATCATATTAATTCTTTTCGTCCTTTTTAATTGTGACGCTTATATTTCTATAGATGCTTGAAGCTGGGTATCTGCTACTGTATGTTATTCTTATGGACAAACCCTACTTTCTTTCTACATTTAATAATTTGAAAGTTGGAGAATGTAAGTTTCCTGGATTACCACCACATTGCGGTAATTAACCCTCCAAAAAAGAAAACTTTTTGAGGAGCTCTTTTTATTTTTGTTTTATCTGTCTATAACGCAGGTTAGCGCCTTATTGAATGAATGCAGGTAGAGAGAGAGTTACGTCAGATCTAATCAGCTACTTTGATTTACCCGGCTGTTTTCAGACTCTTGACAATCGGTGATAAGGGTGCAGATTCGGTTTAGTGTTGCACTTAACATATTGGGCATATCACACACGAGTTTATTTTCTTTACTTGCGACACCCAGAACAGTGTGCGACTTTCATTTATTCTATTATTATCTTAACTATGCGCACTTCAATACATTGTCATCTGGCTTAAAGACTAAACGGTTTCGAGCTTGGAACGCCTGTGCTAGTCGCTATGAAAACGTGGTCGGTTGTTTTTGACCGTTGTGGTTGGCCACTAGAAGCCCAGGGTGCGGGTCAGTTGAATACAGAATTGAAAAGATTGACAAGCTACCAACACACTAAAGCGTATAAGTAATAATTTTAACGTAATCTAGCTATGTGACAGTAGACGAGCCGCTACTACTCACCTAACAAATTTCAAATATGGGTTCACTCCCTAACAGAGTAAAATTACTCTTTCTTCTTTCAATTTAATTTTGCTTTGCTTGAAAAGAAAACTGTTAATATACTGATAAGGAAAGTGCAGTTCTTATTTTCTCCTCACGGGTGCAGGGGAACGTTCCGCTGCTCGAATATTAAGAATTATAAGTGTTGCAACTTTTGTGAGTCTTTTCAATTTAATTACTAGAGAACTAAGCTTTGTAGGATTATTTTGAAAAGAGCATTTTTGGATCAAATTGATCTATTACAAAAATAAGTTATAGTCTTGAAAACCAGTATTACTGAAATAGGAGGTCGAGATTCCAAAAGTACTAGGCTAAGGTGCAGATTTGCGGAAAAATCTGAAATCCTAAGTAAGAGGCCGTACAAAAGATTTCGTTAGTGCCTTTGCTACGCAAATCATTTTTTTTTCTTTAATTCCTTGTCTCAGATATTTGGCAGGAAAAACATTTTAGTCTCCGTAGGTGCGAATTTTCATTCACCATGGATATACTTTCCTTTTTAGAAAAAGAACTTCTTTTACATTTCAATCGCGCGTTCCTAACGCTATAAACTTGTATTTATTTAGGTTATGTTCTTTCCGAAAAATTGAGTAACAAGAACATAAAAATTTACGTTGTTTATAATATATGTATTTATGTTAACTATGTATGATCTTTGAAATTTTAAATATTTTTTTCTGATGTGCAAATAACGATTCTCAAACTTCTGTGTGCCAGCATTGAAAAATGGAGAAATATCTCTTGCTTTTTGGACACATGATACTATAACTCATTGACACTTATCCAAATGTGGGATTCAGTTCAAATTTACACCAAACTGTCTATTAGTGTCACGAGTAATTTTCTTGAAGGAAACAAAGTGCAAAATTTGTTTTGCAGCACATTTTTTAAGAACAGTTTGATTTAATTTAATTTTTTTTTTACTGTTTAATTGGACGCAGTTCTGTAATGCGGAGAGCTAACCAGATGTTGGGCTGCTTGATATTACATAAAAGTCAAGTTCGCTGCACATTTGTCTTGTATTTCCTAGTTGAGTCAACCCAAGTGCTTTTTCCAAACAATAAATGCTATGTACAATTCTTTTCTTTCTGTACGTACCTGTCACCTAATCTTCCTATTAATATTCCTAAAACAGCGTTCACTGAGTCTGCTGTAATGCTGATTATTGAGTCCAGCCCCCCCCCCCCCCCCCATGAAATCATCACTGTTCTAAAAAGTCGCTTAGCCCATGTTCTGTTTCATAAATTCTATGTAGATCGCGGTATTCCATTTTTTTTAAATTTATCTTGTACACATTATTTTGACCGTTTCAGAAACCAGATTGAGAAATTTAAGTAAATATGGGAAGAATAATGGAAAAATTAGTTCTCTCTTTCCTTGTGTTGAATAAAAATTATGCGAGTTTCGTAATGTTGCGCCACAATTATTTTCCACTAAGGCACTTTTTGTACACATTGTATACAAATTTTAGTGTAGCATTTTTGGCAACCTTGTAAAACAGTTGTATATCGTATCATCACGTTACATTTTTGTCTCTCTCGACTGTTTCTGTTTGCTGTATTAAAAAAAATCAATGGCGTTTCATCCTTGTGAAAGGGACCGAATAAGGTCCCGAAATCGATTGGATTTCAGTGTAACATGTTTATAATTATTTCGTTCGTAACAACAGGAATTCACTTCAAGGCCTTTTAAGCGTATTTAAATTAGTTTAGGTCTTCTGCGTAGGTAGGTATGTCTTTTTCTACGTTTTTCTTTAGTGTTCCAACCCAATCGAAGTATACGGAGAGCAAAGCGCAGCTGAGACAGGTGTTTAACGTTCAGCAGTAAGCCGTGTACAATACAGTAAGTACTTTCTGAATTTGGTCCCCTTGTCATAATGTCATTGAGTAAATATTTTGTAATTATTGTAAGATTTTAATTCTTTCTTAGCTGTTGTGTAATGAATATTTCACAGTTGAAAGAGTTGATTTCTTTCACTGTGATATTAATTGTACTACTGAACAATATGACTAATCCTTCGTTGTTTCCTAAACAGAAGAAAGGAAGCTTCAAGAAATGGAAGCGTATGCCGTCGCAGAAGCTGAAGATGCAAAGCGAATTCATAATCAACCGAAGCGTCGGTGGCGAAGGCCAATTTCATGTATTAGCGTCAAGAAATTTTCCACCTGTAAACAATCGTGATGGCTCCTTTGCAGTCTCAGGTGTGAAGTAAGTCATATTTTACCGCATGTTTGTCATGTGGTGAAGCTGAAGGATAGTGGGCGAGTAGCGTCTGGAAAGTAAGTCTTAACCTCCGGAGCTAAGAAAGGAAGGTAACAAAGTTCTTGTAGGAGTGGTAAAGGAAGTGGTTGATTCAAATAATAGCCAGAAGGAAATTTTCATTGCTAACAATGTTATAAGCAGGTGCAGACATACTGTTTTTTTATGTTTATTATTACTGTTATTAATATTTTAATGTGTGAGATGTGCCATGCTTCCGATGCCAAAGGTTAAAAAAAAAAAAACTAAAACAATCAATCAATCAATGTAATGGGAAGAGAGGAGCGTACAGATATTAAACATTGGCGAATGTATAAGTAGATGAAACCGGCGTTAAATATTCTAACTTCTGAAGTATGTTGTTGTGATGCAAATACATAAATAACTTAATGACGTATGTGTTCCATTACGGTAGTATTTAAACTGTTATCGAATGCAAGTTTTAAGAAAAGAAATTAATTAAACATTTTTTAAATAAAATAAGAAAAACCTTCTGCCTGTCAAAGTAAGAATGAAAGCGAAAGGAAGAGAGAGAGAGAAAAAGACTGTTTAGCTTGTTGATCTGTTGGAAAGATTCTGGTGCCATGAAACAGTCATTTCAGTAAGAAAAAAAGTCTTCAGTTAGCTTAATTGCTTGAATTAAAACACACATAAGACTGTCTCCAATTCTTCCCCCTTTTTAGGGCTGTTTTCATTAAATTCAGAGATTATCACGACTATAACTTGAGATGGAGTAATAGAGAAAAGGGTTAAGTAAAAATAAATAATGATAGAATGAGAGTTCGATACGGAGACCTTGTTCGTACCTAAAGAGGGGGCTCAGAATTAAGAGTATTCTGTTTCATCCCGCATCTATAAATGGCATAGATTCATCTTAAGTACCTTTTTTTACGGGGTTGTGTGTAGGCAGTTTAGTAATCAAACTAACTTGCTGAACGCCCGAACTATATTTACACATTAATAAATCATCAATCTGATACAGGCTATGAAACATTTAGTATTTGATGAATACCGGGGATAATGAAAAGGGGAAAATCTGTTGAAGCCATTCTTGAAGTCACATAGTAGTAGCATGACCACGCGCTCGGGTTTCAAGGGCATTACGTTTACGTTTACGTTTACGTACGAATATACAAACGTAAAGGCTGATACACAGGCATGGAAACACTTGGAATGATGTTTCTTTAATGGTGCTAGAATAGATAAGGTCACCAGAGTCTTTTCTTTGGCCATTTGTGAGGACAATTTACATTGGAACCAGTGGTGACTCGCAATCTAGGTTATGTATGCAATACCCAATTTTGCTGGTCTTATAATAGAAACAAAGATCGTGTTAACTTAAGTTTCTGACATAAATGAATTTTCTTTCCAGGTGTTATGTAAGAAAGGAAATTCAGATATGTTAAAATAACTGTGTAACGCTGTACAGAGGAAAATTACGTTGCTTGATATTTAATTTTGAACCAATAAATAAATATGTAATTTTTTATTAACTGATCACCATGTGATATAATGTTGCAAATGTAGTGTTCGAACTACCAAGTTAAGCTTTATACTGTTGGGGGTATCGTGTATTTTATTACTAACCTATCATCACCTTAGGTCAGTTTGTTTGGAATTGTCAACAGTGGTCCAATATCTAATTTTTAGCAGTAAAGACATTGTGTGGTAAGAGTAATTTCAAAGGAGAAAACAATCGTTTGCTGGAGAAAATATTTATTATTGTTCATAATTTTCAATTTTAGTGTTAAAGTAATCCCAACATTTTGGGTCTGGTAACGGTGAAAAGTAAGATATGTACTACAGTTCATGTCAAACCTTCATTCGTCAAGTACTGATTTGTAATTTTATAAATAGAAGATCTCAGGTTTTCGTATGTGTATGTATACATGGTAAAATTTGAATAGGGTGGAAAGGAATTTTATACTTACGTTGCTTCCTGAAGGGATTCACATGCTCTAAATCACACTTAACGTAGTAAAAAATTACTAAATATTTCAACAATACAGAGTCACTATCTTAGTTCCCTTCTTGCACCAGTTGTGACTCAATGATACTTTCATTCTACTACTAAAAATGACTTTGATTATTGAAATATCTAGTGACTTTTTATTGTGTTAATCGTGAATAAGTATAAATTCCTTTCGTCTTTATTCAAATCTTATCTTTTATATTGCCTGTTCGGGCTTCTCTTATTTTACGTTGTATTTATATATGTATGTATGTGTATATAATTAAATAGATGTTGTAAATTGATATATCATGCTGCCGATATAATTCGAGCGTGAAAAATTTAAATATCAAAGAATTAAGTTATATGGGGAAAAAGTCAGCCAAAGTACTTACACAAATAGCAGCTGCCAGAAGATGATTGTTAGATGATGAGAGCAAACATTGTTGCAGGAGAACTGTGTCCAAAGCACAGAGCATAACATGGTAGTTCCCGTAGTAAAGTTATGTCAGTTGACTTTACAAGATGTTTACATTGAAGGTCAAGGATGGCCGTCGAACGACTGCAGACCTAGCCTTCACTTTGCTTGAACTTTCCAAAATCGAGCAATATTTTACTAAAGTATTCTTTATTTTTTGTTACACGATAAACAAAACTTCCTTGTCCTTTTCAACACGTAAATGTCTACAGATTTGTAGATAATTCTGTTGAACTGAAAATTCATTTTTTTTTTTTTCGCAGAAAGCGTATAAAGTGAAATTTTAGAAAATCCTTTCATTTGAACAAAACTAAGCAAAATTCAGTGACTTTTGCACATCTTTGAACAAATTTGCTCTTAAACGAGAGTTGTCGATGGAACGAAATAAGTCATTCTGTCGTTTTTTTTTTTTTGTTTTTGTTTTTTTTTTCTCAATACTGACATGTGGATTTTGAACAATATTTCTCGTAAGTGAGGAATCTTTTCGATTGTAGGGTCAGAGGAATTCATAATAACCATTCAACATTTTGATTAATTTCCTTGTACCTCTTTTCGATGTTTGGTTCAGAGAAGAAACTTTATATTAGGGATGGCTAGAAAGAATCCGGATATCGGATGACTGATAAGATCTGGATAGCGAATACCTGGATTTGGCCTTCCTTGCTTTAGATATGTTTTTGAGCATTTGTAATTAGTGATGAATTGTATTTATGGCCATGAGACGTTTTTGGCTTAGGCTGGGATAGAGAAGGGAGTGTATGGGAAGGAAGACAGCCAAGGACAGTTCGAAGGTGTGGCTGAGCAATAGTCTCAGTCAGGATGGCTGGATGCTGTGTTCGATATCGTAATGCGATTCATATTTATCTTTTTAATAATATTTTTGATACATGTGACAGTAAAATTCACATTGACAGCAATAAAATTTAATATTTAAAATTTAATAAACTGAATAATATTTCGACTATTTACGTTGTTAGAAATACACGAAGAGAAAAAAGATGTCACATAGTTGAAGAACTGGGATAGGACCTTTCTAATACAGAAACGTTTTATCTTGAAAACGTTAGAAAATTAACAAAATACTGTTATAAAGTATTCATTTCTCTTTATCGTAAACACCGTTTTGATTTTCGGCTTCTCGTTGCTCCTTTTTTTCTATTTTATTTCAGAAAGTCTTTTTAAGCTGTAAGCTGTGTTAGCAAAATTTTCTTGGAAGTTCTGAAGCTAGAGGAGAATCAGTATTTGAAGAGAATCCTTTTCTTTTGATTGTTTAAATACTGGGGACTTGTTTCTTTAGCTCTTGGTGACTTGCAGCTACCCAGTTTCGTTTCGCATTTCTTTGTAGATCACCAAATGCCTTGTGTATTATCTTCCACAGGCATTACGGCGAACGTAGATTCTTTCAATGTCCACTCCCTTGTTCTTCAGCACATTTGTACGTGCGTGTCTTTCCAAGAAGCACGCCAACATCGTGTAAGAGCAAAGCCGCATTTGTACGAGACATCTTTACAAATCTAAACTGGGTGGCTCGAGGGCCCTGGCCTATCAGACGGCTGTATTACGTTCAAATAGAGAGTTACGTTGGTATTCGTAGCCGCGTGTCTGGCTTTCATGACCACAGTCCGCTACTTCTTTTTTTAATTCAAGTAGCTCCAAATTGTCCTCACGATGCTAAGTCAACACCGAAATTTTTATCCTCCACCGGGAATCAAACCCAGGACCGCTCGCACTGAGTTCGAGCGCTCTACTGACTAGACCACGTAGGAGGCTCACATCTTTACAAGATTTTTACTAGAATTCTTAATACTTTGCTATCATAAATCCTACCGACACCATAATAAACCCAACATACTCTACTTTTTCCATTCCTTAGCTTTATACGAGCTCGTATATGTATATATGCAAGTGTGCTGAAGAAACAGGAAGTGGCACACACAAGATTTTTTCTTTTCGCCACGCCTGTGGAAGTTACTGCGCAAGGCGTTAGGAAATCTAAGAGGGAAATAAAATGCGGCTACTGCGTGTCTCCAAGAGTGAAGAAATAAGTCTCCATTGAAATTCTCATTCAAAAGAAAACAGAATCCTCTTCACATGTCGTCATTACTGGTATCGACCGTGCATTTGTACAAACGAAGCAGGCACACGTCCAACTTTTTAGATCAAAACATTTGTTAGTGCAATTTCCAGAAGTTAAGAAAAAGAGTTTCAGCTCAGAAGGAGTCTTGTGGTCTAAAGTCAACTTCTGAATGAATAAATAAATAAATAAATAACAGAAAATTAAAATTAATTTCTCAGCTGTTGTGACTTGGCATATTTCTTCAACGTACTCAGCAAACGCCATCTTTATTGATTTAGTTTTATACGTACAGCGGTAATAAATTAAATATGGATATTATGGACCGTGGGATGATTATCATAAATATTGTACTTGTCTGCGAGAGTGAAGTCTCCTTACTAATGTATAATTTCTGTAGAAAGGTGTAATATATAATTAAACCTTTCTTTACATGAGCATGTGATCTCATATACTCTCGAACACTGTGAATTGTCGGAATAGTAACTCCCAGTGAGTTTTGTGTATGTGTGGGGGTGGGGGAAGGTAGGGATGTCAATTCTCCCAATCCATTTTCCGGTTTAGTAAAACGCTTATATACTGAAAAGCATAACACAATCTTGCATTTTATGTAAAGCGAATTCGAATATTGACAGGGCGGTGAAAGATTCTTGTGATATCATTTTCATGAAACCATCTTTGAATACTGACAGAGGTATACTGAGCAAGCCTTGGCATCCTTTGCTAGACTTCTTATTTAAAAAAAATCAGGATACATTTCCATGTACACAGAAAATAAATTGGCAGTATGATTGTCATTAATTTCTTTACCCATTTTTTCGTATCAATGTATATTAATCACCTACTAAATATTTTGCAATAATATATATGTTTTAATAGTTCCAAGTATCCCACATGACAGCTCAGTGATCAACGCCATAAGCAAAATGACTTTTCGTGTTTTTTCTGTATATCCACAGACCTTGACACAGAGAAACATTATCTTAAGGCTCAGTAACTGTACAAACCCCAGTGTTTGGCAACTATGCTATGTTAAAATAAGGATGTACCTCAGTTAATACTATAATTTTCTCCTTTATTCTTTCACACTTTTTCTATCTCTTTTCTTTTCAAAACCTTTATATCATTCAAAAAGTGTTGAGTGTTAAATATTCCCTGAAGAAGCAGCGACATGTACATGTAGAAAACAACACAATTCAGCAAAGGGGACTCCACCTTCGTAGACACTTTAATTGCAATCTTTGTAAATAAATTGTTTTGCAATGACTCTTCGTTCTTTGTTTATGACAGAAGATATACAGAAAAGTACATTTTACTTTATATAAATTTATAATATTTAGTAATTATCAAGTGGAATCGTGTGGTAGGCTTACAAGATATCAGCGTTTTATAATAAATAATATCTTTTAATAAATATTCAGTAAATATGTTCTGACTTGTGGTACTAAAATAATTATAAGAAATATTATTTTTTTTTTCTTCGTTTTTCATCTTCACCATCATTGAAAGCTTACACAGTGTCATTTTGTTTATAATATATTTTCGAGCGTTTCTGTGGTTATAGTTGTGTTTTCCTTCTCGTCGTCGAATTTGAGCATATTGTCAGTTGCGAATAGAGCAAGACGCTCGAAATGAAGAAAGATTACGTCTTAAATCCTGTTGTTAAAAACAAAAATCTGTATGTAGTCTAACAGATTGTTTAGAGACTTATTCATATTGAGACAGAACAATAATTCCAGAAGCCAGGAGAGAGAAATTATCTGCACTAAATGAATAGAGTTCGGGTGAATTATGAATTGAAATTCCAGACTTAAACGCGAAATATTTTTGGTTCATAGTATTAAACAAATGGTATGAATTAAACACAGGAATAGCTGCTGGTTTGAAAATTGTTAGAAATATGAATATATAATATTTTTTCTGTAAATCATGGAAGTGTTAAGGAATATTGTATTTTCCATAGAATGTCATTCATTTGGTAGATCAAAATTCCGAAGACTAGTTCCGATAAATCGAGCAAGTCCTAAGTACGAGTCAATTGTCAACCATAAGAAAGCTTATAGGCAGTTTTCGTGAATCAAGCGACGAAGTTTCTCAGCCATATAGTTGGTAGAAAGGAAATTTGTGCAAAAGCAATTTAAATTCAGTAGAGGTGAATGCCAATCAAGAATATTTTTGATGTTAAAGACTTGAAATAGGAAGTTCACCTTTGTTAGTACGGGTGGGTACTATTATTCAAATATGCTTCCATCTAACTAATATTTTAGTATACAGTACATGATAATAAACACAGTAATAAAATTAATCAAAATAACAGCTTAAGCAACGTTAGGCTTGGATGTTTGCGCTGGCAGTATAATACCCATGTGAAGTCAATCGAAAGTATATTTTCGAGAATTAAAATGATAAAATGCCTGCATTAACTACCACGATTCCTTAAGAATGACGTGGTCTGATCTCTGTTGATAAGATGGCATAAGTAACCTGTTTCATTTTCGAAATTAACAAGAAGAAATCAGCCTCGAGGTTTCAAAAATTCACAATAGTGGAAATTGGTATGTACCAGTAACGGACTGAATCCCTGCTACAGATTATCGTGGCTTGTGTTGTTACTGGGAGCACTAAAATCACCAATTATATGAAAGACAGGATTTAATCTATAATTAGACTATGATCATAGTCATTTTTGACTGTTATTATGTGAGCATTGAATATGCTCAAGATATAATTAATGATTTCGTGTACCAGCATAATTTTAGTAGATATTCAGTTGAATGGATCGTTTGAATTTTTCAAACTGTCTTATACATCTATATTGAATGAACTGATACCTAGATGGAAGTGAACATGGCAACAATATCCAGAAAGGGATGCGTGCCAAAGCATCAGGAATATCTTCCATCAGTAAACACTGCGTAATAGTGATCTCCACTTGCGCTGCTTATTTTATCAGTTTTTTTTGTTAATTTCAGATCTGTAATTATAACTGAAGGGTTTGTTCACTCTTCAATCTATCTTACACCACGTATTGGTTGAATTCTCAATGCCTATTTTTTTTCCGCCTTGAGTTTATACTTTCTTAAAGTACTTACACTTAACTGCTTGCCTAAAGGCCATTAATAAAATTAAAAAAACAAAAAACTCAACTACTTGCGTGAATTGTATGTAGTATTAGAAGCTTTCTTGAGTAGCATGTCAGTGCTTTATGTATAATAAACATTGGGTATCGTTCCACTATCAAAATATGGTAAGTACAGTATTAACAATGTTTATGGATCTCCTGACCAAAGTGCAATAAAAACTAGTCTATATAAGAAGTTAAACATATTTATCCTTACGCAGTAATTTTAAAACATTTTGCGTGAGTAGAGCTTTCGTTATGTAAGAGAGTAAGAAATTCTTTTTATGTGTATGTATTTATTATGTCAAGTTTTATATATACATTGCATTATGCTAACAGATGTGGAAAATACGGCTCTTGAGGTGTATTATTTTATGTGTTGGTCATCGTGTATACATGAGGAATAAAACTAATGATGATTTAATATTAATATTGTATTTATCCGCACTCTAAATACTTTCGTAACATACAGTGTGGAGAAAAGGATTATATATAATAGGGAAATATTGTATATCATTTTCGCATTTTGTGTTTCCCATTTGCCTTCGTTGATCTTTTTGCATATTTATTCTACATAGATTGTGGTTATGATAAGAAACCCAGGTAATATTAGAGACTTCCGTTACAGAGTTGTGGAACTTTTATTGTCGCTTGATCTTAAAAGGTCGTTTGCGTTTTTTTTTAAAAAAATGTATTAATTCGCTCTAAGAGCGCTTTAAAGAGTAAATATTTTTTTTTCTAGTCACACGCGAAATTTAGTTTCAGTAATATTGATGGGATGGTGTCAAAATTGATTCACATACTGTTATTTATAACGTAGTTCGTTGCTAGTTGTAAGCAAACGAATTTGAGTATCATCATTTAAAATGTATAGATTTGTGCATTCTTCTGTAAAATGAGTGAAATCTTGTTTTCACAAGACAGTGGTAAAATGTACACACAACATGTGTACTTGTTTCAGTGTCTGTTGGATATACACTTCGATAGGCACAGTGTGTCAACTTGGCTTGATTAAACAGCTGATAAAATATATTTAAACTCATTTTTTACGTGGTATTCGTAAGTTCAAACATGCTGATCCAAGCAGATTTCGAGAAAACGAAGAAAAACTCCTTCCTGGTCACAACTATTTGTTGTAAGTAGTGGTGGTGGTGATATGGCATTGAACGCTGAGATCATGACTCGGTATTGTCGGGATGAAGCATCCTTGGATCTAAAGGGGGCGACATGGACCATTTGCCCTGGAGCGCAGCCGGTTAGGACCATTTGAAAGGCAACATTTCGTTGTAAATTTGATTAGGGTAGGGGATGCGAGACAAATGACTGTAGGGTCAATATTTCATAGATCCGGAAGAGTTCAAACTCCAAATGCATGTTTTATTACAGTTATTATAACTGTTAAAATAGGCTAGAATATTTTCCTTTTTAAAATGTTAGGATCTTACAAATCGAAAAACAGTTCATGAAAAAATCCCCAAGTATGTGTTATAATCAAAAGTAGAATGTATTCAGAAGGAGAAAGAAACTCTAAACTTTCGTGTACACTTCATATTGAACAGTAAAAGTTAAGAGGTCGTCTTCAGTAGTCCACATTTCTAATGTGGTTGGTCATCTCAATATTTCTTCATAGGGCAAAAAGCTGTACCCACAACGAAGCACTGTACCAATAATGATTGTTTTTGGAATTATATACAACACGCATATTATCTGTTAGTACTGTTGTCATTCACCGTTACAGCTTTCGTTTGTTTTGACTACCAGAGGTAAAATAGAGCGTCGCGTTATTAATGCTGCAGTTGCATGCGTGCATACTCTACCTTCGGTGGAATAAGGGAAGCATTCCTGCTGGAATCTTGCTCGTCTTCAACTAAATGGCTATTTCAAGGTCATCATATGTTTAAGGGCTGCAGTGCTGGAATATTTCCATTCTTCCATACAACAGACGCGTCTTTTGAATATGTAGACATTGGCTATCAAACTAAACTTCTCTACTTGAAACTCTTCTAACTAGTCATTTTCTAAAATTGTATGATATGGCGAAAATTGGAATGTTTTCCTTCTTCAAGTGACACGTTCATTTTAGTTAAATTCCTCGGGATTACAGTGAAACATAATAATATAACGTCGAGATGTAATTTTAATAAGGGACTCTGGCTGCTTCCACTAAGTTAAAGGAGTAACGATGAAGAATGAGCCTAACATAATTTTTTGTAAGGTTATTAGTGTAAACTTAAAAAAAAAAAAAAAAAAAAAAAAAGCATTAAATTGCTGGTCAACAAGGAACCTTCGATGATATTACATTGTATCATAGTTCAAAATTTTGCAATTTCATTTTGTTTACACCATACAAATATTGTAGCATTAATTAATATGTAAACTAAATAGCTAAAGTCTCGAAATTTATTTAATATTAAAATTTATTGACCACTTGTGTTTTGCGAATGTATTTTAATTTTTTTTTTTTTTTTTTTTTT